>SSNS01000118.1:1362711-1447163 GCA_006937985.1 Aphyosemion australe
AACTAAATACAAAGAGAAACAAAACCATAAAGGGGCTTCAAAGCTAAAAGTCCCCCCAAGAAAAGAAAATGTCTCAACAGAACAAAAGCAAAGCTGGCATGAGATGAAAGGACCAAAACTGTAAAAGGAAGAAAATATCAATCAAAACACAAGACAGGTGGAGAGGCTGAACATAACTGAACTACTTTAAATACTTCAAGGATTTAAATTTAAACAATATGTCAAAATCATCTTTGGTACGTTCATCCTGTGTCTGTCTGATTATTCCTTTAACTTTTTGTTCTTTTTAAAACACAGATAGGAGATCTTATTTACCTTTTTTATGCTGACGTTTCGGCCATCACTGTGGCCTTCTTCAGAGCTAAGCTGCTGAAAGCAGCTTCACTTCCGCTTCCGTTTATGTGCGGGCAGCAGGGGACGACGATATCGCCCCCTGCTGCCCGCGCTGTCCTCCTCGATGACACAGTCCCATGCGTGGTCTAACGTGTATACTCCGTCGTCCCTGTTTATGGTCCCATGTCCACGTCTCCTTATCTCGATAGCTTCCCTTATCCGCAGCTTAGCTCTGAAGAAGGCCACAGTGATGGCCGAAACGTCAGCATAAAAAAGGTAAATAAGATCTCCTATCTGTGTTTTAAAAAGAACAAAAAGTTAAAGGAATATGTCAAAATATTACCAAATTCTGCACAAACTGTCATAAACCATCTCAGGTACCCTCACCTACATGCTCGTCGTCAACATCAGGGTCACGACCTGACTGCAGTTCATCGTTGTAACCAACGTGAGTGGGCTGGTTTCACTTGTCACCATGCTGAGACCTTTTCCAGGTACATTCCGGTAGCTTTTCAGGCCATTTATCTGTCGTAATCTCAGAAATTACTGAAAAAAATCTTCTTCCTCAGGTGAACAACAGCTGTCTGTATTTCTCTAGGGAATGTACCGGCAGTCATTCTCTACTACTTCAAGCACTAAAGTGGGCAAATGTTCACATGAGTTAGCATCTGCGACTTTGGAGAGACGTTCTCTTTACAGATTAACACAACATTATGTGGGTGGTGTTGTGCCCATGGTGGCAGTGGGGTTATGGTATGGGCAGGTGTATCTTATGGACAACAAACATGGGTGCATTCTATCGGTTATGCACAGAGATACCTGGACGACATCCTGAGGCCCATCATTGTGCCATCATCCACGACCATCAGCTCATGTTGCAGCAGGATAATGCACAGCCCCTTGTTGCAAGGATCTGTACACAATTCCAGGTAAGCTGAGGACATCCCAGTTCTTGCACGGCCAGCATACTCACCTGGTCACCCGATGAGCATGTTTGTGATGCTCTGGATCGAGGTACAGGACCTGGTCCTGCAAATATCCGGCAACTTCACACAGCCATAGAAGAGGAGTGGACCAACATTACACAGGCCTCAACCAACAAAATGATCAGCTCTGTGTGAAGGAGATGTATCACCAGATCCTGACTGGTCTTGGACCCCCCAGATCCTCCCAGTACAGTGAAACTTTCAGAGTGACCTTTTATTGTGGCCGCCTAAAGCACACCTGTGGAATAATCTTGAAATGATCTTGATATGCCACACCTTTGAGGTGGATGTAGAAAGGGGAAGTGCAGTAATCCAGATTTAGACAGATTTGTGAACCTTTGAGAGAAAGAGACCTTTGTGAATGTAGAAGTCTCAGATCTTGAAGTTCTGCTCATGCCCAATAGAGGAAAAAAAATTGATGCTTTTATTATTTTGTTGAGTGCATTTAAACCCTGTTTTGATGGAAGTACACAATTTGCACAAAAACAAAAAAAGAAACTAATCAACGCAGACTGTCAGTCTGGTATCACAAAAAAGAAAATAGTCTGCACAATTAGCAGAGATTTCTCACCATGCCATCATTATCTGACTTAACTTCAGACAATATTCATCAGAAGACACCCTGAACTCCATCATTTCATCCAAACTATTACTGCAATTTGCTAACATTGTTTTGATATCTTAACTTGATAAATGTTTCCTACAAATTAGAGAATGATTTGTAGCTCTTGTAGTTGTTTTTATCTTTGAAGCAGTTCAACATAACAAGGATGAGGTAGAAAGATTATAATCCTGGAGGAAAAGACAATTTATTTGAACCGCGGCTTTCACTTTAAACATTAACATGTCACACTCTCTCCTGACAGCTCCTCAGTTCACTTAGATAGGTTGGGAGTGAAATCAAAACGCTGAAACAATAAAACACATCTGTAGAAAATGTTTTGGACGGTGGCTTCAGTCAACCAATCAACATCTGTAAGCAACGTGAGCTGACATTGTGGTATTTTTAGACTGCTGTTTCTCCACTCTGTCAAGGATGGAGCCAATGTGTGAGGAGCTCTGAATGGTTGAACTTTTGTGTTAAAACACCTGACAGATAAACATACAAGCCATTTTGACATTTACATGCATCATGCACACATGCAGCTGCAGACAAATGAAGAAACAGGGGTCTAGTTATACATTCGTCTATGTGATATTATCAGTGTTTTCTTACAAGTCTCTGCAGGGTGAGAAGTCTGTGTGAGAGCTGGCTGCAGGCCATGGATAACAGCTTTGTATCATGTGTAGGGCACATGAGGAAACCATTCAGCGCAGCAGCATTTAACACATAAGCACATAAACCAGACCTCTCCCTTACGCCTGCATCCATATGAGGGGACCACACTATTTCCATCAGTCCAAATAATGAATAACAAAAATCAAAAGGATGGAGCTGGAGGTGGGAAATGGAAAGAAATAGTTTTGAAGTGATTGTGGCCAGCTGTGAGACCCTCATTCAGTAACACCTCACCTGGGTGGATAAGTCAAACACACCCTACAGCAAACCCTCATCAGTCAGACGTCTCTTGATTTATCACGTTGCACTTGTTACTTTGGGAATTGTATGGTGTTTCATCTGGAAACAAGAAGGGAAAGAAGAAAAGAAAAATACTGTGTTATCCCTATCGGGAAATTTGACTCCTGGTTTTGGACAGCACCACATTTATCTAGAGTTCTGTACAGACCCATAAATTAAATGCAAGTCAGGCCTCTGTGTGTAATTTCATTGGAAGAGAAAAAAAATGCAGATCAGGTTCAATGGATCAGAGATTTCCTTGTAATAAAAGCTGATCAACAAACAAATTTCTCCTGGATTCATTTGTCTTGCAGCTTTGTTTCTATTTTTGCCTTAAAAACGTCCTCCTGCAAAGGGCTCGATGCAGCAACTCATGTATGGATGTGGTTTGCTGATTTCCTCCACGGCTGCAAAGTAATGTGGACAACAAAGCTGTCTACCAGAACATGAATGTGTGACTCACGGGACTCAGTTTGCCCACATCTATAACAGGCCCGTCGCTTCATATCAAGAAAGGGATAAATTATTTTGGTTTTACTTTTCTAACTTCAGCATCAGATAAAGTGTAACCAGCAGCATAATGCAGACACCCTCAGCTTTCTGCTTGGTAGAATTTAGTTTGTTGGATACTAAAGAATATCCAGTTAGACGGAAAACAAGGCAGAAATTGGCACAGAAACTGGGTCATTTCTGTGACACAAATGGAAATAAATGATTTAAAGAAGAAATGCCCCTGGTGACAGAAAACAAATCAATATTATACCAGGAAAGGCAACACACAGCAACGTTGTTACTGGTCTGGTCTCAGTGTGGAGACACTCCTAAAGGAGGCAGAAAGCACACGCTGACTTTAGGATCACTAAGAAGTCCAGCTGATTCTTTAGATGATCCAATCCAGCTAACTATAAGACTAGAAAAATGTCATCTTTGAATCAGTGAGAAAATACAAACAGGCAAAATGCTGAATGGCCCCTGCAACATTTGCATTTCCCTTTAAAATCTGCAAAACAAAAACACGACTTTCTCAAGAGGCAGTTGTTTTTTTAGTGTGCAGCCAGCCTTTGATTAGTCAAGTTCTCGTCAGTCTGCTTTAAAATATTTATTTACATTTTTGGTGTCACATTTGCCACGCTTTTAAAAAAGTATTTCAAAGTTGTTCGATATTTTTCTGCTTTTCCCTGATTAACTGGAAATTTTATTTTCTAACTTTACATGTGAATCCATCCATCCATCCATCCATCCATCCATCCATCCATCCATCCATCCATCCATCCATCCATCCATCCATCCATCCATCCATCCATCCATCCATCCATCCATCCATCCATCCATCCATCCATGGGTGGTGGTAACAGGTAATGGAGGGAATCCCAGACATATCTCTTTCTGTGAGATTCCAAGGCATTCCCAGACCAGAGAGGATCAATATTTCCTCCCATGAGTTCTGGGTCGGCCAGAGGTCTCTTCCCATTGGAAAATGATCAGAAAACTTCCTGAGGAAGGCAACCAGGAGCTGTCCTAATCAGAAACTTTAACTATGTCAACTGACTCCTTTCATTGAGGAGGAGCAGCAGCTCGACTCCAAACTCCCACTGGATAAGGGAGCCCCTCCCACTACCTGAGCCCAGACAAGGTCATTCAAGTGATTTATAAATGGGATCTCATTCCTTTAGTCATGATCAAAATCTCGTGACAGTTGAGAGATGGAATATAGAGGAACCAGTACAGCTTTGCCTTTTGGCTCAGCTTCTTCTGTACCACAACCAATCAAAACAACAGCCTCAATATAGAAGATGTAGGCCTCATTTGTTGGGCCACCTCTGACTCCATCTGCAAACAGGAAACCAACATACTTCAAGTCCTGTTCTTAAAGCAAAGACTGTCATGGTCCGGTGAGTGGCCTCCTCTCTAACCCTTGTGAGAGCTTAATTAGAGGTGGGCGGTGGCGTGGAGCAGGCAGCTGCAGCTGATCACCCAGGTATAAAGGAGGGAGTGAGACAACAGCACCTTGCCGAATGATTACTCAACCTGGGATACCTGCTGCTAACCTCACCTCTCCAACAATAAACACTCTGGACTTCACCTCTGGACCACGCCTCATTCCTCCATCCTGACTGAGGTGACTCTCAACTAACAAGGAAATCAATGTACATGAATATGCAAATGGAAAACAAAGCTTATTATTGCAAAGATAACATTACCAGAAAAATGACTTGTACTTCAGTGTTTTGGAGATATCATTTTACCAGTGTGTGATGGGACTTTAACTTTCATTCAACAGTTGACAAACCTGTAAACCACCTGAAAACACACCTAGTTACAAAAACCAACAGGCAGTTATGTGATGAGTTTGTGACTCTTTTTCTTTCAGGTTGGAACAAAAACAAATGTTTGTTCACAAACCTTTTTAGCATTCACACGGACAGATTTTCTCTCTTCATAGAAAAGGCTGCATCACCCTGTTTCCTACCAAGGCTGATGAGTAAAGCACCTCCAGGTCCTGCCACTAATCATCAGCATCACATTTGACTTTTTTAAGGATATTTAGAGGTTACTATAAATAGTAGAGAGACTTTACATCGCCACATTAAACTGCATCTCACACCACACCGGGAACAATTTACATCCTGCTCTCCAAACTCCTCTGAACAAAACCAACTCAAGCTGAGAGGAGATGGTTTTCTAGATAAATGAATGCAACGATCGAGCTGCCATTGCCACCGTGTAATGGACTCCGTTTCAGAAACAACACCGTGAAAGCTGTTGTGTTTTTCTGCTGTTAATGCTACAGCTGCAGTGATGCTTTCAGCTTCATGCCACATGAATACTGAACACCCAGTGGAAACATGGAAAAGGAACTGGTGGAATCCCCCGAGGGTTTGTGAGTGAAAATGCTTTGTGGACAAGTCAGCAACTGGAGAGTTTTTGATGAATAAAGACAAGAAATTTTTGATAGGAAAAAGAAGACAGAGAAGTCAACATGTTGTTGGGCTGTCTTGGAGTTTCCTCCTCTGGTCACATCGTGTGTGTGTGTGTGTGTGTGTGTGTGTGTGTGTGTGTGTGTGTGACAGCGAGAAGAGAGACGGTTCTGGCCCACAGCACACCTCAGCGCAGCAAATGCATAAGAAAATCAGTTTTGTGACAAAGCATTTTCTCCTTCATTTGCTACGGCAGAGCCTATTAAACTGAGAGAATAAAGGCGCAGCTGTTTTCTGGTGCAAATAATTATTTCAGTTTCTGAATAAATGTATTTGGCGAAAGTCAATATTTGCACAAAGAAGAGATTGATTCAATTTATCTGGCGTCCTCAACAATAGTGTTAACCAGAAAAGCAAAATAATCCTTCATACAATGTTAACAAAATACAAAAAAAGTTAAATGAACTGAACATTTTCAAAATAAATCAACATTTTAAATAAGTTAAGATGAAAAAGAATCAGTTCAGTAGTAAGAGGATACTTGTTTATCTAGAGCGTGGGGGGGGGGGGGTCCTGGTCCCTCGAGAGCCGCTATCCAGCATGTTTTAGTTGTTTCCCTGCTTCTACATACCTGGTTTTAATCAGTAGGGGATTACCAGGCTTCTGTAGAGCTTCATTAGCTGCTGAACAGGTGAATCAACCACTGAATCAGGAGTGTTGGAGCAGGGAAACAATTAAAACATGCTGGATACCAGCCCTCGAGGACCAGGGTTACCCACCCCTGATCTAGAGCAGTGGTACTCCTGGTCCTGGAGGGCTGGTATTAGAGGTGCCTGAAAAAATCGATTCGCATTCGAATCGTGATTCTTACTTATAAAGATTCAGAATCGATTCATAAAGGTTCAGAATCGATTCTGTCTGAAAGTCTTTATGTAAACTGCCGTATTTCCAAGCGTCCCTGAATGCATCATCGCTGGAGCACGGGCGCTAGCTGTAGTTGCCTGTTAGTCTTCATAATGTTAAACTTTGTTGCCACACATACTTGAAAAGTATTTGACTGCATTACTTTTAAAGCTACTATTAGGTAACTGTAAAGATTTGTTAAATTTTACAAGGTAAGCAAAAATAAATGTTGCCTTTTCATCAAAAGATTGCCTCTGTTTACAGTTTTAGAATCACTTTATTTTACCTTGTAAATTTGCATTTTCTTGAACATAACCAGTTTTTTTAAAATAACAATTTCCCATAGCTTTTTCTAACTTGCAGAAGAAAGTAGTTAGACCTGGAACTGACACTCTTTGTTAATATTGATTGTGAATCGATTTGAATCGAGAATCGATTCTGAATCGAATCGGCACCCCGAGAATCGGAATCGAATCAAATCGTGAGTTGTTGTAAGATTCACATCCCTAGCTGGTATCCAGCATGTTTTAGTTTTAACTCTGCTTCAACACACCTGATTTCAATCAGCAGGTGATTAACAGGCTTCTGCAGAGCCTGATGAGCTGCTGCACAGGTGATTCAACCACTGAATTAGGAGTGTTGGAGTAGAGAAACAAGGAAAACATACCGGCTCTCCAGGACCAGGAGTGAGTACCACTGCTCTAGAAGAAGTAAAAATTACTTCTGTAGGTGAATCTGCAGATGGATCATTTCCTGTTCTTGATGTTTTTAAACACTCCAGTCTTTCATTAAATCACATCAAGCACTTGATTCAATGTGAACAGAGAGAATAAGCTTGGTAAACACGAGTGGACAAGGCAGAATAGATAAAATAGTCATCAACTTTGTAGTTGTCAAGATTCTGAAGGCCATATGACAAGTAATTGGTTATTGACTTTTATATAAGATATTTTTGGGATGTCCGATATTATCAGTCTACCAATAATATCAGTCAATATCAGCATTAAAATTTCTATAGGAAAATATCTGTATTTTCAGTCTTTCAATGACACAACTTTTACATACCATACACGTTATACATCATACTCTTCAGTTACTTCTCCCCTCTGTCAAAATGTCAAAATATGACAGATCTGAGGTAAAGCTTTTGAGATATTTTAGTTTAATTGGAACAACCTGTGAAGTAGAAATTTAGTAGTGAACATTTGCTGTTCTCACAGTATGTAGCTAGCTAACAAACGACTAAAACAAAAACAAGAATCTTCAGCCCCAAAGTGCTGCACATAGGCAAAGTAAAAGCATTAAAAATAATAAAATAGAGCCAAAAAAAGCATTACAAGAAACTAAAATCACAGGCAGATAAGACAAAATACATATATTTTTACAAAAGAATAAAAACAACAATAAAAGATCACAGATAAAAAGAATAAGTGAAACCTGCGGCCTATTAATTATAACTGAAATGCCAAAACATACAACTGCGTTTTTAGAAGTACTGTGAAAGAGGCCATGGTATCAGCTGTCTTAACCTCAAAGGGCAAGCTGTTGCACAGGACAGGAGCCATCACAGAGAAGGCTCTAGCACCCTTAGTTTTTAACCGTGACCTGAAGATGTTTATAAATGTTTTATCACCATAGCTGCAATATAAAGAATAAGAAAAATACATCACTAACTAATACACACATCTTAGTGTCACGCTTAGGGAGAATGAGATTCAGCTGCTGTTGGAGACAAAATAAACATGGCACTTTTCCTGTTATTAGCTTAGATTGAAGTAGTTGTTATTTTGCACAAAAAGCATGATAGCAGATATGTGATGTTAGTAACATAAATGTTTAAATTTTTTTTTTTTTATGAGAGGGGGACACATCATATATCGGCGTTGGAGAGTCAACGATATTGGATATCGGTAAAAATGCCAATATCGAGCATCCCTAGTATTTTTAAATAAAGTAGAGTAAAATGAACACTCCTGTCCTTCTCTGTGGCTTTCTGTTGCTCTGATGTTTCCACATAAGTGTAAACATAAACGTGATTGTGGTTGTTGCTTATTGGGTTTTGTTTGGATTTAATAAAACGTGCTTTTATAGCAGCGAGGTTTTAGTGATTGTTTACAGCCATAGAAACCATTATCACTGATAAGATGAATGTTTATAACCTCTGTTGTTAGTACTTGATATTGAAAATTTTCATTTAGGTCTTTTTAAACAATGAGGACAAATATAAATAATTTTCATTCAACTTAATTTGGATAATTTCAGTTTGTTTGTGCAACTTTAGCTAAAAAACATCTCAAAGTGCTACAATTTTTGATCAATTGTGATTAAAAACAAAAAATGACACTGATGATCTTCAACTTTTTACTTTTGTAAATGAATATTTGATTTTATAATCTGGAGTGATGGAGATATAGAGAATAAGCACTACGTCACACTAGAGGATTTATTTCCTTTCACAATCACGAGGCTGACATTTATGGCTTTGGAGAAAATGTCTCTGCAGCTATAGAATACATCATGCTGACATTACACACATTTAAGTTTGTCTTAGAATTAATTACAGTTTGAACTTTCAAGTCAAAGCAGTTCTTTGTTTACTTACAAGAAGACTCATTCAAAGCCCTGAAATTAGAGCGGCTTTAGGGTTATAAATTATTTTTATGGTCTTTTCTGTTCCTCATGTTCTAAAGATTGTGTCATTACATCGTACTCACTCAGACAAATGCTGAAACATCAAATTAAATAAACTCGTCTTTAGGATGTTGGGAGCTGGCAGCTGAAATTACATAAATCTCATTATGGTTAAACTTTTATGCAGAGAAAAATAATTATTGCAATTATAATAAAAAAATGTCAAGTAAAAAATATATAAAATGTTTTATTCAGTAAATTATTAGCTGGATGAAACTACATGAGTTCCTCATGAACAATATAGGCCAGACTTGGTATCACACTCATCTGGTCTTTATTAAGTAACAAGTGATGGTTTTACAACAGGAACGGGGTCTACTGGTTTCCATTTTCTGTTTTACTACAACACAGAGACAGAGAGAGACCTGTCCTAAAGCAATGATATCACAGGAACCCAAGAGTTTATATACAAGGCAGCTGACACGGACATGAAGGTTCTAATTTAACAGCTCTCAATGTTATCAAAAGGTACCATAATCATAAAACCGCCAAGGTACTTATAGAATGTTACAATAAAGTGAAGTGATTGTAAAAAAAAACACAAAGACATCTAAAGAGCTCAAGGCTGACCTGGAGCAGACCAAATTGATAGTTTTAAATGCTACATTTAATCAAGTTGGATTGTTTTGTGTACAAAGACCAAAAAGTAACCTGCTGAGGGAAGGGAAGGCACGAAGAAACATTAATGGATAAAGTCTTTCTGATAATGTTTTATTACTGGAAACGATTCAAGAGGAGCCTTGTGAGAATGCAGCTTTACAGTTTTACCAAAAATGATTTAGAGTTAAAATTACAATTTAGACATGCAGACAAAAGCCTTTTCTCCCACATAAATGATGCAATACCGCAACTGAAAGCATATTTAAGATTTAAGCACATCAAATTAAAAAATGTGTAAGAAAATCCTTTTTAAGGCATCATCCATGACAATGTCTGTCTATTTATGAAGAAAATACCACTTAGAACAGAAAATGGTTCTGTACTTACAGTAAATCAATCTAAAAATGTGGTCAGGTGAATGAATGAACACTCAAAACCTTTTGCTGCAAGCAGACATCGGAAAATAAAAATGCCTCACATGCATTTTTACTGACCATTTAGAGAACGTCTAATAGATCTGACACATCTAATGGACAATTACCTCTCATGTATAAAACCACACACCGACCACAGCAGCTTTTATTGTTCTAGAAATTCACACAGATGCATTGTTGAATTTCCTTTGGCCTGTGCATACATAGTAAAATAAAAAAAAGCTTTATTTTCCACTAAAATCCTCGGCTGACCAAGCCCTGGCTGCTGGCTCTTTTTAATGAGAGGTAGAGTGGTGATTAAACCTGGGAGAGGCATTTAGAGATGTATTATGGGACATAATGTAGACAAAGATGAGGTTAAAAAATAATGTTTCACAACTTAGTGGAAATATTTTTCTTCCACCAAAAGCACCCTTGTGTCTTTGGAGGAAGTGAAAGGTTACACTCTGAGGACACCCACGTACTGTAGATCATGAACCCTAAAGCTCTGGAGTGAAGGTGCAGTCATCAATCAGAGCTCTGCAGTCATCAGGATATGGGTGTGTTGGGCGGCGATGGGACTGCACGACTGCGGCCTCTCCCTCACTGAAACCTACTGAGTCAAACACAGGATATCTTCCTCAACTGACAGTATTTATAACTCCACTACAAGAACCAAGTCTCTGTCTGTTCACCACATGCTGCTCTGCAGAGACGTGGAGAGATCAGGTAACAATGAGTGCTGCTCGAGTGACAGGTACTGAATGAACCAGGGTACTAAGTAAAGAGGATAAAACACAGCGTGAGTGTGGAAGTCTGAAAACTTGACACAACGTGTGTCATGTTAGCTCCCAGATGAGGTCATCAATCAGTGCCGTAGTCCAAGACGGCCTGACAGCTGCTAATTTAGGGTGTGGGATGAAGGGTTGACAAAGAAAATGACTCAGCTGCAAGTAATACTGTAAAGAAGGTAGAAGACAGAATACTTGTAATCTCCAGCTTTTTTTCCCATTATTCTCTTTAGCTTTGTGTGTCTCATTTTCTCCCCTTTGCCTCCTGCCTCTCAAAGACTTCCCTTTTGAGGTCTTATCAACACATCTGTCTGAAGAAGTTAGTGTTCCCATTCATTCTTACACCATGTTTTCCTAAAGAGTCACTGGATCCCCAAAGAGCCCCACTACTTCTGCTTCCTTTCAAGCCTCCCTGAGCAAAAAAAACGGTGTAACTAAAGACCTCTGAATAACCACAACTTAACATTAACCTCCAGAGCCCCCCTGGACACCACTGATCAGACATGTTGCTACAGTATGGGAACTAATGAGAAAGAGACACGCTGCATTGGGTTTCACTCTACCATGACTTTGCATGAACAGGTTGATCTATAAATAAAGCCAATGAACATCTGCTCAAGTCACACTATCCTGTTAAAGTTTGTCACTTTGTGGGATCTCTTAAACTCTGCAACAGATGGGAAGTTAATGGCTTCCAAATGGTCATCACATAATCTATTTTGTAACTGCATTTAACTTCAGACATGTGAGTCCTGTGCGGAACCACCAGACCGTATGCAAACCTGTGCCTCACATGTTGGTGGAAATCCCACTCCTACTGACACTCTAATCCTTAATGTCACATGAAAATATCTATGAAAAACAAGAACCATTATGTTTACATGCACATCACAAAATCGAACTATTGCCCTAAATAGACTGACGTTGTTTTTTGTAAATCATGTAAACATGTTAGTCTTGCCGAATGCAAACTGGTTGTAATTATGCTGAAGTACCCGGATAAAGCAGTAGGAAACCGACTGCATCTGTATGTAAACGGCTCAGTCGAGCTGATCCCAGGAACTTCCGGAAGTTACGAGACTGCGGAAGTGGTATTTTGATATCGCCAAAAAGTAACCCTAACCCTAAAGCCTAATTTATACTTCTCCGTTTTTGTCAGTACGGACGGACGGACCGCCATGATCCGTTGTTGCAAGAGCTCTCCAGCAGGCTTGCAACGTCGGACGGAGTCGAGCTCTCTTTTCTAAACATCCGTCCAACGAGACGGAGAGCGCAAGCTTGTGATTGGTCAGAACGGCGCTTCTTTAAATACGTCACCAGCTCCACCATCGCCGCCTCAAAAAATAAAGAGAGCTGACGATATCTAGCGGCAGACACGAAGCAGCTTGAAGAATACCTTGCGGTAAAACTCCGAAAATACGAATGTTTATTCACCCGTGACTGGAAGAGTATAAAGATGCGCAGCAAGTGTTTTATTCGTGGACGGAAATGACGGGAAACGTGGGTTTAGAGGTGACAAGCGCATGAAGAGGTGGAGGAGAATGAGGGACAAGTTTGTCCGTGTTAAAACGTCTCTTAAATACAAAAAAAGCACAATATAAACTGCAAATATAAACTGTAAATGCACTATTTTGGACCGCATACAGGACAGGATAGCCCAGAAAAGTGCTACGCCCTCTGTCGTCGTGGTGGGGAGTTGCTTTGCAGCGCTCTCCAGGGGACGGAGAAGTTCGAGAGCAAAACGGTTCCGTCAATGCGTGCGTGTCTCTGCCTCGGGGAGCTGACAGAGAAGTATAAATTAGGCTTAACACATCATTAAACAGTGCACTACGTACCAGATAAGCTGTGCTGCAGTGTTGTTGTTGTCCATTCCTTCAGCCATTGTGCATATCCTGTTTTAACGTTGTCTGCTTCACTCCCGCCAGCGTTTGTTTACTATTTGTGTTGCTATAAGCTAACCGGAAGAATGCCGACACGAAAGGGCGCATGTCGCCACCTACTGTACCGGAGTGGAACAAACTTCATTTAAGAGATCAGTTTTCTAACGTACATGTAAACTAGGATAAAGACTCCCAGTTTATTTCTTTAAATCGGCCTAGATCGACTTATATACTCATGTAAACGCACTGAGTGTTTTTCTACCCAAAGGGAAAACAGAGGATTTGCAAGTTAACCCCCTGATTTAGAGCCAATCATCTTCTCAGCTAAAGGACTGGGAAAATAGTGGTGCTTATTACTTGACACACTTGGGTCCATTCAACATGCTGATGGAAGCTGTTCTGTTAAATTCTCTTGTTTTTGACTCTATTGCTCATTTTCTCTCTTCTTCTTTGGTCACACTCATTTTCGAACAAAACCTGTTAGCATTGTTAGCATCTGTTGGCTTCTGCTGGTGTAGAGAAGTAAAACTACTTAGTTTGGGTCCCATAGTTGACTTTTAAGCTTGGTGTAACAAAATGGAAGCTTTCCTCTGCAACAGCGACTATAATAATTTACTCATCCATTCTGTTGACATCCCATGGGATATATACACTTAACATTTGTTTAATAGAGAGCCATTAGTGGTGCATCATAGCACTAAGAGCTACAAGGAGGGCAAGTAAATGGGCATGTTTTGGCATTATGACTGATAGAATTGGCACAGAGTCCAAAGTGTTCCATTTTATTTGATTCTCGACTTCACAGAGTAAAAGTATCTAGTCCAAGCAGGGTCAAGAAGGTCAGATTGAAGAATTGGGATAGTTTTATTCTAAGTTGGGTAAAGCAGGATGGATACTTGAAAGTACTGTCACATAGCTTGTACAGCCATCATAAGCTTCAACAACTTAAACCAATCCACTTGTGTATAATTTTGCCAGACTCCCATTGTTCTTGGCAAACTACCTTCCAAAAATGCTTCAAGTAAATGAGACTTGTGAGCAATTGTTTATAAAGGATCTGTCAAAACTTAAGAGTTTAGAGCTGCAAAAAGGTTTTGATAAATTTGTAAAAAAGAACATCCTATGTTCATCTAATAGTTGAAGGGCATTGTTGATTGATTGCACGTAGATGTTCACCAACAGAGTAAACCATAAAGCTCTTCATGCCTCCCTCAGACTTGTGAAAGCTCTGTTAGGATAGCAAACCTTTACGTGGTGGATCACACACTCCAAACCTTACAATGACTTTGTCTTCAACTCCAACTTCAATACCATTATGTGCTAAGAGCGACATTTTGTTCCACTAATACACAACATCACAATAACAATACGTCACTGTCTAGTCTTAAATACATCTGTGTGGAGATGGGTGGCTCAGTGTACTAAAAATTCACGTTGCTTGGTGAGGGCTTTGAGGCAAGAGTTTACAATGAGTCTGAGTACTGCTCCTCATCACGAAAAAAATGATGGGATTCATTATGAGCGTGTCTGCTGAAAGAAGTGAGTTAATGCATCAGACAAGCGGGCAAAGATCAAAAACAAAGACCCCAGCTCCTGCCTGCAGGACTGTCCAACAGAGCTGACACGCTCATTATTAATGCCACCCTCAAGATTATTACTCAAACACATTACACCTTTAAATAGCTACCCTTTCTCTGTGGTCAAACAGAAATGCAAATAGTGCATTAATGAGTTGGGATAAAAGCACAAAGCTCTTTATTTCTGTCCATAATGAGCTTAGTGATAGCAAAGATAAGAGCATTACTTAAGTAAACTGCATTTCTGATTGGCGTCATTG
This sequence comes from Aphyosemion australe, assembly GCA_006937985.1. NCBI lineage: Eukaryota > Metazoa > Chordata > Actinopteri > Cyprinodontiformes > Nothobranchiidae > Aphyosemion > Aphyosemion australe. Next base: position 1,377,622 of record SSNS01000118.1, read on the forward strand.
GGCTGTTTGTGTTGCTGTCTGTCTATTGTTAGCATTGCAAAGGTCAGGCAGAATTTGTGATACAAGTTAACTGTCTAAAACTAAAGCCAGACCATGTGGAAACTACCTATACCTCCTAAGGATGTTTTCTCCTCTTTTTGCCTCTTTTTGATTGGGCAACTAAAAATTGATGAACTAAATAAAATGTTCAATAACTGATGAAGTAGTGATTTTCACCTGCATGTGCTGATTATACTACAGGACCATTTCTCAAACTAAGCATAGTAAAATAATGAGCAGCCTATTGACTTTAATGACTGATGTGATTTTTGTAAGACTACAGGTTCTAATTCACACACATTGTCGTCTGAGTGAACAGATTCTTATGACTTAAATTTTATTTCACTCCCTGCCAGGCTCCATAGTTTTCTAATCTAACCTTTGTTGCAAGAAAGAGTGAAATGAGACTGTTTGGCATTAGCATTTGGTTTCATTACGGCCCCATTAACACAAAATTAGGCACAATAAAAGCCTTGATTTCAAAGGTAGAACACTGGGAACCTCCCCGGATGCAGTTTGAAGAGAAATTGTTTCCAAATCCAAAACAAAACCTGGTTGAAGTCATTGACTGCATTAGATTAGCACTAGGTCCATGGAAAGTAATTGTCTAACCACAGTCCTTTTAACTAGTTTGGAGGTAGATTCCTGGTTTTACTGCAAATCCAAGAACAGTTTGATCTCACAAACAGCTCCTAAAAGAAGTATTTACAGATCTAAACGGAAGAAAAGATGGTCAACAGTTGGTGGCAGTCTGCAGAGATTCTTCTATTTTTTCCCCAAATCTAATCAGTAAATCATGGCCTTTTGCATGGTATTAAGTCTTTTCCAGATTGTTTTTACTTTACAACCTGTTTTATACTTTTGATACCTTTTCTTTTTGGCTACTTCTCTTTTTGCAGAGTTGAACATTCACACCAACGTGGATGTGGACTAATATTCATTTTGAAGAAAATGGGAAGTTTAAATAACTCCATGAAAGCTTTTTTCAAGGAGCAAAAGTCTGGAACATTTCATGCAAGCACAAAATGTCACGGCGAGTTAACTAGTCTGAAAGCTTACAGATAAAAGGCCAAATCCTTGTGAAACCTACTTGACTGGAAATTAGCAGGAAAGATCTTAAATCTCTGCTTTGTTTTGACTGTAGAAGCGACAGCGGGTGTCTGTATAGACTGGCATGAGAATAAAACTCCACAGCAGGTGGTTAAACTCTGGTTGGAGAAGGCTAAACCCAAACCAAATCAAGTGTCAACCACAGAAGTCTTCAAATAACAACTTTTATTCCCAGCAGTGCTAATTCTATCACCAGCAGACTGTGACTCTCACATTTGACTATATTTTGAAGCTGTCCAAACTGATTTAGCAGCAGCTATATATACCAGATATGTGAAAAGAAATGAATCACTTTAGTTCATGTTCAATTCCTGCTTTTACCTGTTTTCCATTTTCAACAGAATTACCTTTGCTCCTTCTCATTTGATTTCACCAGCATAGAAAGAACGGTAGCGCGAGCTGATGAACAATCATCATACCTCCAGCTTCAATAAGCCGGGAAATGTAATGTATCTCATTTGGCCTGTTTCATAAAAACCTGTCCACATGTTGCTATTGTGGTTTGTTTGTGAGGCGGCACAGAGGCTGGAGGTTATTTTCTTCATACAGACAAGCTCTCAGCCCTGCGGTGGGGGTAATGTACTGGTCTGGTATAGAGAGCTTTTTAAAAGCCTGTGAATAAAAGCTTTGACATCCCCTCTGCCCTGTATCCCCACAGCCGTTCCTATCTTGTGTTTCCTTCAGCTGCCCTAACGCCACTGTTTCTACCAGAGCACGCTGAAGAGCAGCGAACACAATCAGGCCTGATGTAATGAAATCACGCCGGTCTGGTTAATGGAGATGCTGGTGAAAGGGGTCAGTGGACGTTGGTGTGTGTGCAGCCAACTGAGACAGCTGTCTGAACTCTCTTTTCTGGTTTGAAGTGGACTCAGATGAAACAAGTTCTCCATTTACACCGAAGACCAGGATCATTAATTTAGTTGTTCAAAAACTTCCTCTTAGATTATCCAAGCTTTCAGTATGAAGTATTTATTAGACAGCGATATTACAGCAAATTGGGAATTGTGTTTGGTTTTCTTGCTTGAGCTCATTAAAAGTGTTGGTTTGCTCGGTCTGGCTGATGGAACAAAATGTCTTATGTCTCTTGCATCCTGCCAAGACAGGCAGCGTGCTAATTATTCTGAACATAAATGTTAGTTTGCTACTTTTATTAAAGTTGTAGTTTCTCTTTTTTCCAGAGAGAAAACTAAAGAGTTTTAGAAAGGCCTAAAGTACATTCTGCCAGACCTTCTCCAGGAACACAGTGCAAAGTCAAAATCATTGACATTTAAAATGTTGGATCACATTACAGAAAGCTAATGACCCAAAAATGACAAGCTAGGAGTTTGACAGCTGTAGATGTCATGTTCTGAAAAACATCTTGAGTTATGAGTCAAAGTTTCACCTCAGGATATTTTTGCCTCTCGGACAATAATCCATGACAGTAAATTGGACAGTACACGCACGCACGCACGCACGCACGCATGCACGCACACACACACACACACACACACACACTTTTTCATATGTATTGGTTCATAATAGCGTCTGATGAAACACAAGACCAGATTAATGGACCTAATGAGGCGGATATGTGGCACAGCACCTTTGTGTAAAGCGCATCAGGGACATGAAGTTATTTGGTGTAATCCTTTCTTATTAAAATCTAAAAAACACTCACATTTTAAACTCCTAAAGCAATTGTGATAGAAACCGTTGAGTCAGTTTTTCACACAAAGCATAAACTGATAATTAAAGTTTTCTTTTTATTTCAGAGGCAAGTTTATTCAGTGCTGAAGACGTGAGCCACTTGTAAAAGAATCTCCTGTTCCGAATAAATTAGATTAATATGAAAGACTTTCAGATTTGGTTAATCTTAGAAAGAAACACCATAAATATGACAAAATTAAACATTTTAAATCCAAAGAATATTTTGTGTTTATTGCTGTTTCTAATTACATTTTTATTTTGCATTCAAAACAACTGAACAGCACATCATCACACGCAGAAAACACAATCTTACATGTGATTTATGTTCTGCTTCTCCCAAAAAGAGAAACATCAACTGAAAACAGCTATATTTCTGATGAATTAAACACATGTGAAGATCGTATTTCAAACGTTATGGTGGCAATACCTATTTCAGCATGGCACTTAATGGGTATGTCCTTGGTAAATACAAGGTAGGTTTCTGGGAACTTACAGTGCTGACTCACAAAGTGACTTGTGACCTGGTAGTTAAAGGGGCACGTACAGGGTAAGTACTGGGTACTTATGTGCTGAGCGTACATACAGGTCAAGTACAGGCATTTCTTTGGGGGGGCTGCACATCCCTACATGTGCTCACCAGAGGTAGCCTGACTACCATTAGGTACCGAGATGAGATCCTCAGACCCCTTGTGAGACCATATGCTGGTGCGGTTGGCCCTGGGTTCCTCCTAATGCAAGACAATGCTAGACCTCATGTGGCTGGAGTGTGTCAGCAGTTCCTGCAAGATGAAGGCATTGATGCTATGGACTGGCCCGCCCGTTCCCCAGACCTGAATCCAATTGAGCACATCTGGGACATCATGTCTCGCTCCATCCACCAACGCCACGTTGCACCACAGACTGATGCTTAGGTCCAGGTCTGGGAGGAGATCCCTCAGGAGACCATCCACCACCTCATCATTGTAGGGAGGTCATACAGACACGTGGAGGCCACACACACTACTGAGCCTCATTCTGACTTGTTTTAAGGACATTACATCAAAGTTGGATCAGCCTGTAGTGTGTTTTTCCACTTTAGTTTTGAGTGTGACTCCAAATCCAGACCTCCATGGGTTGATAAATCTGATTTCCATTGATCATTTTTGTGTGATTTTGTTGTCAGCACATTCAACTACGTAAAGAACAAAGTATTTATTAAGAATATTTCATTCATTCAGATCTAGGATGTCTTATTTTTGTGTTCCTTTTATTTTTTTGAGCAGTGTATATGGTTACCCAGGGTTTTCTTATTTCAATTTAAATTTAATGCTTGTTTAAATGGACCATTATTCACTATCTGAATGTGCTGAACTGAAAGGGACAAGTATACAATAGAACGTTAATAAGTTCTTTTTGTGCTGATTTTGCAGGGAATTCCACCAAGATTTAGGTCACATTCAGAAGGAATCTCGAGCTTGATATTTTTCTCCTTTGAGCCACAAGGATGGTGGAAATCGGTGTCCCAGTTGTTAGGCTGGCCTTGATGTGAAGAGATGTTATCGCTGCTGCTGTTTGTTCTACTTTGTTGTTGGATCAACTGTTCCTCACCTTCTTTATCTGCCATGTACCTCACAGCTTGTGTGACAAAAATACACGTGAATGGCACAAAACTAACATAAAATGATGAATGGATCATATGGAAAAGATAAGAAATTCTAAAAAACAATGAAAACAATTTTTTTTTTGAGATTCAGTATCATGCTTGTTGCACATTGCTTCTTCTTCTGCTATTCCAGGAGTGTTTATTACACAACGCTGAGCCAAAGAAAGTCACCACCTGGATTTTATTTAAACAAACACTCGAGAGGCTCCTATCAGAAAACTGCTGAAGTGATTAACACGTTTTATTTGGCATCAGGTGATTAAGCTGATGCAGGCAGTTGCTTCTTATTCAATAAATAATGTAAAAAGGTTGTTTACAGAACTGTCACACATCTGATGACCGTGTCAGGATTCATTAGGCTCACGGAGTATAAAACATTGATGAGATTCCAGACCATAAACCCAAGGAGGAAAAAAACACAACGTGTCCAGGATTCAGCTTCAAAACAAGATGATAATAAAGAATTCAGATGGATGGATAAATTATTGAGCCACTTGTTTTGTAGGTTCATCAAAATGATGGCCGCTTACACCCCAACCAAAATCTTTGTAAACCATTTTTCATTAAAGGCAGAAACTCTAACGTCACATCAATGAGAAAATGGAAATAACAGAAATACCTGACCTAGACAAGAGTCTGGAAACTTTGGAGCCAAGAAAACTTGAGAGTGTGTGGCTGTTTTGAATAATTCTATCTGATGGTAACACTTGAATGAGGAGTAATGTAAAGAAAAGGACCATTCTAAAGTGCTTTTGGTTCTCTGCTCTTTATCTATAATTTCCAAACTTCAGTGAAATGCTGTTGTTTAAGCACTTACATGAAAACTGGTGTATAAACAAAACAAACCACATCAGCCCAGCAGTTCTTATTCATGCTGTTTATGTACAATGTTGCCAGTCTTTACATGCAAATGTAGAATGGAAGTTATTTATTTGTGTATGCTGTTGTTCAGCAGAAGTATTAGGTTGGCTATTGGCCCTCTGGGATATTAATCAGCTAACTATCTGCCCCTGAGGTGGGCTCAGCTCCCAACACGGGTACACAAGCTATTTAATCCAAACTTCCTGTGCAAATTGCAGCGTGCTTGCAAGACTAAGATTAGATTACTGCTTTGATCTCTTAAAGCTAATTTAGCTCTTCCTACCAGATTGCATATGCACTAAAGAGCGTGCAATCACCTACAGCATGTATGGGGAAAATTCACAATCAAGCTCCAGCTAAGACCTTTCTCACTCCCACTACAAAGATTGCTCTCCCAAATATTCAGCATTGAAACCATTTAATGCACTGGAGGTACTGGAACACATTCAGGTGCGAGTCATAAAAACACCCAACAGCTTGTAGAAGTTGGCTCTAGACCAGAGTTATTATGGCAGTCTTCAGACATGAAGCCTCCCAGATGGCTTCGCCCAGGAATGATTTGTGTTCTTTGTGCTTCACACTTCAAGAACCTGAGCAAAATGATTTAACAAATCTAAGTCACTGACCCGAAAAACTCAGCCCAGGACTACGTGATCACATGACACCTGGAAGACGAGCTGTATGTGGGAAACATGAGAGGAATAAGAAATATGACAGGTTTGCTTTGCCATAATGGTTAGTAGGTGACCTTTTCTATAATTGGGTCAAATACTATTTAATTTCTAATAATTACATTCTAAAGGCTCTCTAATCAAATGATTTTATTACAAACGGAGACTGAGGCAGCCTAAAATAGCAAATAGGAACTATAACTTGACCTTTGGTCATGATCCCCACATAGCTGGTGTCTGTGCAAGAGTATCGCAACCACATAATGCTATGTCACCTAGCTCCTGAGTGTTCTATTGAAATTCATCTGCAGTCCATTAAGCAGCTTGTTCAGGAGGAGTACTTAGGTTTCATGGAAAGCTTTTCTGCCAGAGCTTGATTGCCATAAACTGACTGCTTCCCTCTTAAAATTAAACATTTTTTTTAAAAGTACTCTGAGTGCATCACAGGTATCAACAGCGGAGACACCGGCCACACATCCCACAAGCAAATAAAACACACAAATGGGATCAAAAACCAATTAGGGCTGAATTCAATCTCTCAAGTGGAGACTTTTTGTTCTGCTGGAATCCATAAAGCATAAACAGGTACGTGAGTTAAAAGAAAAAAGGAAAATGGTTGTTAAATAAGTTGGTTGATGTAAGATGAAGGACAACAGGAGTGAAGGATGGATGAGTTTGAGAAGATGATGCAGAAGTTGCTTCTTTCCCTGTAGAAGACTGTTTTTATTAATGATGGGGTGAGTGAAGCACCAGTTTAAACTAATGTGGAGGGACTTTATGGTAACACTTAAAGGATAAGATCAATAGGAGCTGTGCTTTCAGCAGGGAGGAGAAAAGGAGGAGTTGACTGGCTCAACGGAGTCGATATCAGCCTAACAGGATCAGTTATCTTTCATTGATGGCAGGCCAGCGGCCAGGGAAGGGAAAAGCCAAGGGGTCAATACTGTTATCTTTTGACAGGTTTGATTTGGTCAAAAAAAAAAAGGAGAGAAATTCAAGGATTTAAAAAATCTTCAGCAACACCACCTAAAGTTATGGTATAGCTCTCAATAAAAATAACAAAACCGAATGTCCCTTTGCAGTTTGCCTTGGTGGTTTACTTTCAGAAATGCACAACTCTTTACTTACCTTGCTTTTATCAGTTTTCAATTGAACTATCCAGTTTTTTAACATTTCCTAATGTTGTTTAGAATATTAACCTGTGGGAAATGAGGGATTAGTTATAAAATACAACAAAAATGTGATGTTAACTTATAGAAGTGAAGTCACCGTAAAGAGGTTTAACACATATGTTTGTGAAATGCAAGTCAGGAATCCTAATATTGTATTAAATGTGGACTAAAACCAAGACTGTAACTATTAAGTAGTGCTGTTATGAGATTACATTTTTTTAGATTAATTAATTATGACCTGTAACTAATTAATCTCTTTTTAATCTCACCTACTAATGGCTGAGAAAAGCCATCATTTTGATGTATTTTTATTTAAATTCATTACATTATTGTGGCAGACTAAAAGATTCAAATATAACAAAAAACTGGCTTTATAAAGTCATTTATTGTTTAACAGACTTCCAAACTTTCCTTTTACATCACCAAGGTGGAATCATACTGTGCTCTTTTGTCAGTCTTGAATAATTTGAAATTAAAAATAAAACATCAGGTCCATATAGAATAATCTAAGTTAACACATCAAGGAATGCTTTTTTTTTGCTATGCAAATAGTGATCACAGAACTTGTTACTAAAACATTTATCTAAAATTAAAATAGACCTGTAAATTACAGTGCTGTAAGTTAGCATATCAAAACTGACAATTTACCATAAAATATTATGCTTTTTCACAAAATCTGACATGTGGTATGGCATGATAGTTAAATATAATTACATAAAATAAATAAAAACAGGTAGGCTAGAAAAGTCCCAGTAAAGTGAAAGATTAAAAATGAGATTAACGCGAGTGTGTCTGTAATTAATTCATCTCAATTAATGCGATAATTTGACACTCCTAAGTATAAGTTCTTAAAAATATGTCAAAAAAGCATCATTAATGAAATGTCAGGAAGATGGTTTTTGATCAGGAGCTGAACTTTCTTCTCAAACTGGCTGAACATAATTTCTTGGCTAAAACAACTGCATGAATAACAAAAGCTGCACAGAAAACAAAAGCATATGTGCAATTGCCTTTCTGAATATAAACACAAGATAAATGTTAGCATTTTTATAAGGTAAACACAGCTTAGTGTTGGTCAGAGGAACTCACAAAGAATGCTCCGTATCAGCACAAATAATCAAAAATGTATGTGGAAACAGATTTTATGATATCAGAATTTTTCATGTTCTTCTGAAACGTATTCCAGCTTTTAGCTACTTTATGAGAACCACAGAAATTTCCAGACGTGCAGCACAGAATAGAAACAAAGTTACAGCCAGACTGTTTAGCCTTTTAAATGCTAAGTTTATATAATTGCCTTATAAAAGCTGCAGACAGGCCAGCACACAGCCAGTGGTTACAACAGTGTTAAAACCCCACTGTAGGCTCATGTCAGATTCAGACCTCAGAGGAGACCCTTCCTTTCTTAATCTGATTTTCTCATAAAGCTCAGCTCTGTTTTAATGGTCCTGCAAGACTCTCAGTGGTCGCAGGAATCAGAGGTGAGGAGGCTGAGGTTAAAGCTCCACGGAGTAAAGTTCACATTCAAATACCAGATGAAGATGTTGGTTTATAACAAAGCAGAACATTTTTCTGGTTTTCAGCAGTGATTATCCAAGGTGCTACTTTGATGTTCACAGTAAAAAAAAAAAGAAACAACCTGTCATTTATGGCTGCTGTTGGAGCCAGCAGGCTGAAGCACAGCAGAAAGCTGTAGGGTAAAAAGATTTATACAGGCTTATTGTTTATCTATGCACTCTTTTTCCACATTAATATTTTCTTTTCTTTTCATTTAGTTAAATTCACACATAAACCAACTATCTTTAATGTATCGACAGATGGTTTAAATCCCGATTAAACATCCCCCAGTGCAGGTTTTCCATCCAAAACAAGCTGATCTATTTTCCTGTTTCTAACGAGTGGAAGTGCAGTAACCTCTTTGTCATGTCTCTGCAGGAATTCTGTCAGAGATTCACTGTGGGAAAATAGAGATATGAATGTAATAAAGAATATAATATAACACCTTTTTTGAGAAACACCCCAGTTTTCATCTAAAAACAATATCCTGAGATATTTTTGTGGTTCATTTCCAGCTGCTGGCACAAAACATTATGACCCTGTTTAATTTGGTATGTGAGAAAGATTGATTGAGGTTTGCAACATTTAAAGGGGTTTTCACTTAAAGGAGCACTGCACAGCTATTTTATAATGTCAATTAAAAGAACAGAAAAGAGGATTTGCCTGGATTTGTAGAATTTATGGAAAGCATTAAGGCACTGGAGTCCTCGCTTTAATTTAATTTAACAGAAAATGGAAGTCAGCGTGGTACCTTCTTTGGTTTAAGCTTCATTATGACCCACACATGTAAAATCTCAGTCTCATACCACCATGGTACACTAAAACATCTGATCTTTTAAAATGTTTAAGAAGGAGATCTGACATGAAGAACAACGTGAGCCATTAAAGTGAAAGAGCATGGTTGTTTTCCCCCTCACATTGGACGGAATGAGGATCTTTGCACCCAACGAGTCTTTTAAAAAAGACCCGAGAAAGTTGTAGAGGTGCAGAACAATGCATTAAGCTTTTATTGCAGCTGCTTTCATTGGGTTCCATTTTTAAGGAACGGTATCGTCCTTAAGAAGACTTGTGATCTAAAGGAAACTTGGATTTATGAGGTTAATGCTTTCCATGCATGCAAGTGGTAGAGTTAAATAAATTACTGTTAGATTGGGAAGCGGGCAGCAGCGCTTTACAAGGAACTCAGAAACAAGACAATATGAGCCCCGTTTCAGCGAGGGGTCACCTGTCTGTCTCTCTGCACTCTGGAATGTGTTTGGCTTCAGCTTGGAAAGGCTGGGACCTGCTGTCAGTGTGATCGAGTGTGTGGAGCTCTGGGGGAGTAGAAGGTGATGACAATGTCTAATCCCTTTGTGGTAGGGAACTGCTGTCCTCTTCACCGCCATCGCAGTTGAAAAGAAAGGATGAATCAGATCAAACTCTTAACCTTGCAGCTGAGCACAAAAACGAGCGCGCCAGGGACACAGGCAGCCAAGAAGAGGGGAGTGAAGTAGTTGCATGTGGGAGTAAAAACACAGAAGTGGATGTCTGGACAGGCACCAAGGCTATGATCTCACAAGGAGTATCTTGAGATGCATCCTACTTCAGTACCTTCATCGTTCCCATACTGGATGTCTAACAAATCCCTGGTTTTACTTTGCTGAACTGTAGCACCGTGCCCAGCTGGAGCTGCTGCATGTCTGTTTTATTTTAAAATCTAAACTTCTTATTAGAAGAGTTTGGGCCAACCACTGGCCTCTCTCAGAGCCATTAAAGAGGTGTGTGTGAGCAGATCCAGCCAATGCGGTTATGGTAGGACTCCATCTAATGACCAGACCAGACTGACTGCACTGTAACGAAGCACAAACTACTTAATCTCCTGCTTTTCTTTATAACGTGTCCTTTCAACTCTGTGGAGCTTGGATAAGTGTAAAACAAATCTTTATAAAGAACTACAATTTGCAAGCAAGCAGAGCTGACAGCCAGGTGACGTGCAACATTAAACTGAGCTTGTAAGGTCAGAGAGCTTTTGCTTCTGTTATGAAAACTACTTGTTTTATTTGGTAGGATATCTTGCAGCAGTAATTAAAGAATTTGTGATGCAGAGAAAGTTTGGAAAGAGTGGAGATCGGGTGCAATTAAAGGATGTAGAGACCACCAGGGTGACTGCAGCCCAAACTTACATTTACCATGCAGCTAAGGAACATTATGTTCGAGAAACAATAAATACATGAGAAGTTTTTTGTGACTCACATAAAAAACCTTTTTGCAGTATGAGTTTGAATGTAAGAGGTTCAATTTTAAATAGCCAGTACTGGAATCCTGACCAGCCCACTTAAAGCACTGTAGTTTTTAATCAATCAATCAATCAATCAATCAATCAATCAATCAATCAATCAATCAATCAATCAATCAATCAATCAATCAATCAATCAATCAATCAATCAATCAATCAATCAATCAATCAATCAATCAGTCAATCAGTCAATCAATCAATCAAATTTTATTTGTATAGTGCTTTCCACTGCCTTTACGGAAGCCCAAGGCGCTGAACATGATATAAAACCATAAAAAAGAACAATAAAACAATTAAAGCAGATACAATAATTGATTAAAATGATAAAACAGAAAAGATAAAAATCTAAAAACCATATTATATGAAACCAAATGATAAAAATGAGTCTTCAGGTGACTCTTGAAGACCTCTAGTGAAGGTAATTGTTTGACAGCAAGTGGTAGCTCATTCCAGAGCGTAGGAGCCACGACAGAAAAAGCCTGATCACCCCTGGACCTGTACCTAGATCGTGGTACAACCAGCAACTCCTGCTCAGCCGAGCATAGAGTGCGTAAAGGGGTATGCCGTTGTAGTAACCCAGCCAGGTACGGTGGGGCACTACCGTGGAGAGACCGACAGACATACAACAGAATTTTAAACTTGGCTCATAACCTACAGGGAGCCAGTGTAATGAAGCCAGCACGGGCGTAATGTGTGCCGTTTTCCTCGTCCCTGTCAGGAATCTAGCTGCTGAGTTCTGAACTAGTTGTAACCGTATTTCCTAAATGCTGGACTTTAAATGGTGGAGACCAGAGGTGCCCAATCCTGGTCCTGGAGAGCTACTATCCAGCATGTCTTAGTTTTAACTCTGCTTAAACACACCTGACTTCAATCAGCAGGATTGGGCACCCCTGGTGGAGACAGTCTTAGTAGCTGATTTATTATTTTCCCCTGGGAATGAGTCAGTATGCTAAAAATGATTACTCATCATTTAAATATCATTCTTACTTGTTTGCACCTTTCAGTTGTGTCTACAGGAGCAGTTCATCACTAAATGAAACAAATCACCTGTGTTCATGATCTAAAACAAGCAGGAGCCACTTTACATGCCCAGTAGCAATGATGGGAAAAGTAATTAATTAGATTACTCAGTTACCTAAAAAACAATGCCGTTATACTTAAATGCCATTACTCCCAACACTGCTCATAGGTTTTACCTCATAATAAACGTGACAAATCTGAATTTCCAACTGAATTTTGACAACAAAGAAATGGAAGACCAAATACAAATGTCCTTGAGTCTGTGCTAAATGTTTAAAGTAAATGCCTGCAGGCTGTGGAAGAACTCCTTTATTTAAGGCTGATATGTGTTACAGTCATACTGGAGCATTTAGGAAACCTGGTAATGAGTTCTCATTTGAGCTTCGATAACAAGAGGCAGCGTACGTCCACCACCAAACCACACACAGAGAGCCTGACTGAACGTCTCATTGAAGCAAACAGCAAGCTACTAAAAGCCTAAACATTGTTATGGTAACTTGTTTCCTTTGTTCAAACTCATTTCCTTGCATTGGTGTCTTTAATGATGTCTTTGCCATATATTTAACTAATCACTGTTTTTCTATGATGGTAACTCTACCTACTACCACTCTTAGTTGCTATTTTTTACCTTTCGGGTGCAGTCAGGAAAGCAGAAATCTAAACCTATTAATATGTTTACTTAAACCCAAGTGCACCTATTGATACTTTGGCTGATTGAGTCAGAGGCCAATTACATGAATCAAAAGATCGGCTCTATGCAAACAGAGTAAACAGTCCATTACCACTGAGCCTTTCCTTCCTTGTAGGAACAAATACAGGTACTAGTCACTTTCGCATTAGCAAGCCATATCCTGTCGCTCTATGATTGGCCCAAAGCCTACTTTTGGCCCACAGGCAGCCCTTATATTGACCTGAGGTGACCTTTTTAATGGGCAAGGGCGTTGAAGAATGGACATAGGCAATGGTTCTTCATCATGGTAGAGAAAATAAAGAGGAAGGAAGTGACAAGTAGAGGAGAGTTGATGCTTCCCATATGTCAGCGTCATTGGTGCTTGTTTTTAATCATAGTGTAGCCTGGGGATGTATACTTTAGACAATTTTTTAAAATAAACCAATCACAGCTATCATTCCCATGGTGCCTACTAATGTATACGTAGAAGAAATATTGATGAACACAAAGATGTGTCTTATCCCAAAGGAAAAACTGTAAGACATCATAATAGTCCTCAGCATTCAGTCACAAGGGTACTAATGTAGGAATGTCACCAGAGAACAGAAATCTACGCTGTGTGATAGGGATACAGATATAATCAGAGCAGGAATTCAACATTACCGTTAGCCTCAACTTGTTTCCTCTGATATGCTCAACACCAGGAGAAGCATTTGTGTCAAAAACGTTTTTCATTGCATCAATTTCTCACCAGTGAACCAGAATTAAATCACTGTCTTTTAATAAAGGAGAACTTAGAGGGCATGCATGAGCTGACACAGACAATTCATTGCAAATACCTCATTGCTGACACGGGAACTTAGTGGAAACGAACTAAATTAGGTTTAACGTGTAATCTTGTACCGATGCTCTACCAACCAAACAAGGTTGTGTGTAGGAGGCGTCGCTCTTCACAGTTAACGATAAGCTCACAGGACTTTTGATTGGCTTTAAGCACACACAGCCATCAAAAGGAGACAAATGCACAGTGATGAGGTAAGTTTTGCTTTTGGTTCTACAAACGGACACTATGGGGTGCTAAAAACAAGCCAAAACTGCCTAGTCTCCCTTTAATTTCCATGAATGAGTGACAAGAAACTGTAAATATTTTTGTGTAACCTACATATGTAAAATTATCAATAAAAAAGTAAATATTTGCAGATTCAAGATATAAAAATGGTCTCAAACATTTGGCTTTATTAATTAATGGGTTGATAGTTATTTCGTTTTTTGTTTATGTAAATAAATTTTTGTAAGAACATTACACGGGTCTTTCTTTTGTCAGTAATATTTACTTTATGTAGTTAAATCTTACAAGTGTGTGATCGGAAAACATCTAATCCCTGGCTGCATGTGGTTTGTGTGCACGTTTTGCAGTTAGTTCAAAGAAATGAGGATTTGTTTTTCTATATATCATTAAATATAGTTAAAACGTATTTTTAATTTGTCAGTGTTTATTTCAGGCATCACGTTCGTACAAATCACATTTGGGCAGCTGTGGCACTTCAGTCCCAGGTCCCAGCAGGAAACATGTCAAAGCATCCTTGGACTAGAAACTGAACCCTGAATGTTGCCTCACAGGCGCCGTGCAGCCCACGGGTCCTTAGGGATGGCTCAACCACACAGAAGAATTTCCCTAAGGGATCAATAAAGAATCAAGTATTATTATTATTATTAACATGAAAATGTTTAGAAGTGCATCCACAAATTATGCTGGTAGGTCAAATTTTTACAATTCTTGAAAAAGAGTTGAAGGCCACACAAAATCACTCCGAGTGTCACAAATGGCCTGTGGGCTGCACATTAGACACCCCTAGCCTAAAGGATTCTTTTGTAGATTATTGTATTTTTTAGACACTGTCACAACAATCTGACAAAGTTTTACCCTGTAAAGTTAATCTTTGACTTTACAGTGACAGCACCTACTCTTATGGCAAAGAAAGAAAAATGTTCTATGCTTCATTCAGCTGTAGAACAAACATTAGTACCTTTATTTTTTTATAGCTTTCCTATCCATACACCCTCTCTATGTCACATGTTTGAGTTTAGGTTTGAAGGGAAAAAAGAAGTCAACCGTAACAGATGTCCAAACAACCCTAACTCACTTTTTATGTGGATAAACAGACGTTTAAATATACGAGTCAGACGACAAGTCTGGGTCTACAGGGGCAGAAAAGTCAGGCTTAACCTATATGGTCACATTCCAAATGAAGCATTCTCCTGAGTTAATCAGTTGGCGTATAAATAGACATTTATAAATAAAAAGATGTGTGGAAATTTTTTTTAACTGCAACGAGGTTCTGAGCTTTGGCTTTGCTGTTAATTCATCAGGTTTTGCATCCTCGTGTTTTGTTTTGACTCATCATTTCACCAGTTTAAGTCATAAATGGTGTAATCAGACATGTTCATAATGTCCAAATTGCCACAACTATTTCTTGAAGTTATTGCTGACAGCTGTGGTGGCAGCAGGGATAGCAAGTCTTTCTTTTAAGGTGGCACCCTGTGCCACCCCATTAGATCCGCCCCTGACTCTGATCAAAGTCCTTGTGTTAACAGGAAATCTCACAAAAAAAAAGTTCTGCAAGTTAAATGGTTAAATCTTGTATAACTACTGAGTAGAACAGATGAACCCTTACAAAAAGCAACATTTTTTCCCACAGCTGTTAGTGAAGCATAGAGTAAGTCCAGTAGCATATTTTAAAAAAGGAAATAAACATGTAATCACTGGCAGAGTCACATAGAACATCGGCTAATGGAATTAGCTCCAAATCCATTTGTTGTGGGGAATCTGGCTTCGTTCGAGTTATAAAAGTGAGTTGTTATTGGCTTGATGGTTTAATCTCACAGGAAAAAAACCTGTAAAACCTCCCAAAGGCATGGAGTTTAATGACAGGAGTGGGAGAGGCCCAGCTGGACACCGGCTAGATTGACAGCCCCTGCATGTAGCTGGAAGTAAAGATAGATTGCCTTTGAAACCGTAAATGCCCCAAAGCCGTTTTTATGTCTGAGTGTTTAGGAGACTTCACTTCAGTGAAGCTCTTGAACAGGACTCATCTTGAGTAGATGTTGGTGAATCATCACATCAACACAGTTTAACACATCATGAGTGTGTTTGTTGTTGAAACTAGAGGTGATGTTAGCGTGGAGGATGTTTACTTCAACAATGTTGAGGGTATCCTGCTCCAAAACATGTGTTTATCCAATCTGGACAAAAGTAGCAATGATTTCACTGATATAGTCTACTAACACACACATGAATACACACACATTTGGAAAAGAAACAAACTACAATCCTGCTCCTCATTAGTCCTCTGTCTCTGCTTCTATTGTGTCATCTCCTGAAAATGTGAGCAAAAACAAAGCTGAAAGAAACACAACTGCTTTGAGAGATTTAAATCAGTGTTAGAATATGTGGACAAATCTTCCCCAGAGATCGGGCCTGTCACGATTCACAGTTTGGAAAAGCTCCACTGATAATAAACACGAGACTGCCTTTGTTTTCTGCAGCTTTTGCCCCAATAATTTTTAATCAAATAGGAGAGCCGAGAACTTCATTTCACCGAGAAGTCCAGGAAATCAGGATTCAGGCCTTCTGAAATTATTTGCACTGGCAAAAATACAGAAGACCTGTGAATGGGAAGTAAAAAATATATATTTCAAAACCTTTTTCTGTTGAATATATAAATGATAAGCAGATGGAGGAGGTACTGTGACAAGAACTTTCTAAATAAAACTTTTTTCTTATTTGCAAAAGAAGCTAAATTTTTGTTGAACCTTGAAATTCAAGGTAAAATCTGCCAGTCTGACCAAAAATATTTTCTAACTATTCTTTTCTTCTTTTGTCCTTGCTTTCATTTTAGGACTAAAAAGTCTTTATGTCAAAAATGTTATTTTTTTATTTTTATTTTTGCGTAACTGATGAAATCTAGAAAATAAACATCTACTTCATCAGGCTAAGTAACATCCGTTATAATGTCATTTTTTAAAATGCAGTTTGATCTTTAGGTGGATTTGAAAATGGGGAAATTGAGTTTTCTTTCTGATGATCAGCGACAGGACCATGAACATGATTTTCAGTCAGCTTTCTGTCAAATGTAGAAGTTAGAAGTAAAATAATAACAAACCTTTAATAAATTCAAATAATATTTGTGTTATCTATAATCTAAAGACAACTCATGCTGTCCAAAAAGCTACAACTCAGCCAGCACATAGGTGGGACCCATATGGAATCTATATGGACAAGCCACATGGGTCCCAACAGGGCTTGTCTGCAGTTTCCATGGTGGCCCCATGGGGGTTTGTCCAGAAAGATTTTTGCCCACATAGATTTTAAAACATAAGTTTTCAGAGAGTTTGACTCAAACACAGGCAAACCTGTGTGGAGCCACCATGGAAACCACAGACAAACTCTGTTGGGACCCACCTATGTGTGCTGGCTGGGAATTTACCAAAAATATTTACACATGGTCTACTCCTTATACAGGTGAAACTCTAAAAATTAGAATCTGATGCAAAAATTTCAGTAATTCAACTTAAAAGGTGAAACTAATACATGAGATAGACTCATTCCATGCTAAGCCAGATATTTCAGCCTTTATTTGTTATAATTGTGATGATTATGGCTTACAGCTGAAAACCCCTCATTAAAATCTCAGACAATTAGAATATTGTGAAAAGGTTCAATATTCTAGATTCAAAGTGTCACACTCTAATCAGCTAATGAAGCCAGAACACCTGCAGAGAGATCCTGAGCCTTTAGATGGTCTCTCATGAATTACAGAAATAAATTAACTTTTGCATGATATTCTCATTTTTCCAGTTTCACCTGTATGTTTAAAAATGCATCTTTACTCAGACGATGAAACTACTGATTTCAACAACTTTCATCATATTTTTGAAGCCTTTAATTGCCTAAATGCACACTGCTTGATCCAACTAACTGTCTAGTAATTTGAAACATGTTAAAAGCACTTGGTGAGGTCTCATTTACGGTATTCAGACATGTATTTTCATGAATTCACCTTTTACTCCAGAGTACATAAGAACACATCCAAATCCAGCAATCAGGTGTCAAAAGGATGGGAAGTTGGCAAAGAAAGCTACAGTATTCTAACAGAAAATTCATTTTTATGAGCTTAAATAAAAATGTGTACCAGTGTGTGATTAGTGCTTTACTAAAATGGAGCAAAAGCTTTTAAACTCTTGTTTGTTTTTGAATCTTGTCTGAGAAGTCTGACTGATAAATTAAAAAATGTGATACGTGGATCAAACGATGGTGGTCCCATAATGTGTTCACCGCATGAGAGCTAGATAGCTGAAAACCTTTTAGGCATTAAATTCTTACATAACGTGGCCTGAGCAGCTGGTTTTCTTACTAAATGTTGGAGCAGCTATAAGTTCTCCTTTCTGTTCAACAACTTCCTGTTGGAGACTCACGATGGAATTTACCTGAGCACAGGTTCCCAGAGAGGCCTCTCCATCTGTGAACTCACTCTGAGCTCACCGTTTACAACGCAGCACTTTTACAGACTGTCACATGGCAGAGGTCAGGCTGTCAGTGGGTTCAGAGAGACTAAGGTCCTCTAAACTGTGTCACATATGAGTCCATTGGATCAAAACACATTGTGCATAATTAATCCCATAGGAATCCTTAAATGGAGCTTTCATAACAGTTTCAGAAATACAAGTAAGGATGGAGTGTAATGTTCAGTTAATCATAGGCGTGATGCTAAAATGATAAATCATAGAAACTTATGTTTTATAGATTTTATTATCTCTTAAATGGGGTTATAATCTCACTACTTCTGTTTAAATGTAGCGGATTACACAGAAAATGTAATAAATTGTGACTACATGAAAACATGATAGGACCCTCACATGTCCTTCACATTCAAAAGCAATTGTAGAGCGAAAAGTTCCCAAACAGAAATGCTGATTCCCATGTTTATGTGTCTCTGTTACATGGTGGAAAATCCACACTTCTTCAAAACAAAGTGAAACCAAGTTTAGAGAATAAGACAAAGATGTTTACTGGACATGTTCAACAAATTCACAGGACACACACACACACACACACACACACACACACACACACACACACACACACACACACACACACACACACACACACACACAGAGAGAGAGAGAGAGAATTATGACCACATGTAAGTGTAATCAGTGTTGTTAAACTGCAAGTTTCTTCAGGTGAGCCTTTAAATCAACACCATCACAGCTGCAGCCACTAAAGACAGCTGACCCTGTACACCAGTACTTTTGTTCTGCCACTGGAGAGACTACAAGAGACATGGGTAAAGCCTCACTGTTGCTGCAGAGTAAAAAAGCACCTTATAACCAAATATAAAGAGAGAAATATAGTCACATGTGTTTTTGTGCCTCCTTTTCTCAGACTCTTACTGCGTTATTAGAGTCATGTTGGAGGTCAAGTGGAAAAGGTCACAGACACACCAAGTTTAACCTAGTTGAACTTTTAACATTTAGTTAAACCACGTGGATAAAACACACTTAAGGTTATATTTCAGGTCCCAAAACCATAATTGTTTAACTTATGAATCATGCATAAACATCATGCTGCATGTTTCAGTGTTTAAACCTTTCGATTTTGCTATATAATATTTTTAGTGGCTATAAACCTAACTCATCTTATAATAAACAAATGTTGCCCTGTGATGGACTGGTGACTTGTCCAGGATACACTCCCCCAGCCCCCATTGACCCTTAAACCTACTGCACACTGGAAGCATCAGCGTCGTGGAACGGCAGCGGAACAGTTTACTCGCGATTTTCGCTGCTTGCCAGTGCACCGGGAGAATCCCACTTCTCAATAAGAATGGTTAAGTTGAAGGTTTTTTTTTAAATGCTTTGTATTTGTTGATGTCCCAAAGACAGAGTGACTCCTCCACATAACTTTAAGAAAATCTAAAAACAGAGGAAAGATCTTCTAAACTACCAGCCGTTAGCTAGATAGACTCATTCATTACGTAACAAAGACACGTACCTGCCAACCTTTTTACAAAGTCTCCTGGGCGTGAGCACCCCTACAGATCTGCCACCCAGACAGCAGCTTTCAGACGATGAGGATAGGGGAGAGGGGGGAGCATTAATCTTATCCACAAATGGAGATGTTATAACAAAGAGAGTAGCACATTCACCCCAGGGATTTCAGGCTTTTGAACAGAGAGAAGTGGATCTCACACACTACGCAGCTCCCACATCACTTCCTGTGTGTGAGAGATGAGCACTGCATACTGTACGGGAGTTCACTGTAGCTTTGGGATGCCTCCACTGAAAACTGCTGTTTTAACAACATAATTGGATGTGACTACATATGAGGCAAAGTGAGATTGATTGGGATGCCGATCAATATCACTAAGTGACCAACCGTGCTGTGTTGCACAATGCACCCGCGGCCTTTCCCCCTTTTCCCTGTGAGTCCACCTCTCCATTTAACCACAACATCTTAATCCACTACTGGGTGCCTATATGGGCTTATTACTAGATGATGGGGAGGAAGAGTGTGGAGGCTGGGAGGAAGAGGAGGGGCTGCAACCATTACAGGAACCACCTGCCTTCTACCCATTGCATTACCGCAACGCTGCTTCTCACCCATCATATACCCTCCATACCAACCTCAATACCATCCACTTAAAAGCCCTCACACACTCTGTAACAGAAATCCACCATTATAAGATTAAAGTGAGTGAGGTGCAGAAGAGTAGCAAGATGGGACCGAAGAAGTGGATGTTGTGTTCAGGGCAAGAGGAGAGGGGGTTGAGGCAACAGCGTCTACGTATTTTCTTTTAAACTGGAGAGCATTTTAACGGCTTTGAGCATGGGAGCTGTTTCATCTTTGGTGAGGGAGTGGGCACAGTGACAGAGGAGGGACGGTCGAGAAACAAGAAAGACAGAGAGCTAATTCAACAGCTGAAAATAGGCGCTTTATGTCGGCTCTGACGCGCCGGGCAGTTTCCTAAAAATGCGTGCTGTCCATCCATAACGTCGTACAAAGAAAACCACCCGGAGGCTCCAGAGCTTTTAGAGGAATGTGAAATTTAATGTGCATGACGATTGGATTGGTTAAAAACGTTTGTATTGAATGGAACATGATGCTCTTTTGAGCTTATTGAATGAAACAGTTATTTGATGGTAAACTCAGAATGCCATCAAACAAGCCAAACAGGGTCATATCTAAAAAAAGGTAATTTTCAAAACAAAGTCGATCCTCTTTGAACTAGCATCAATGAATAAAACCAGTCATGATGTTTGCAAATGATGCATTATTCATTTTGACACGAGCTGAGAAAATTGGTAATGACAGCTTGATCAAAGACAACAGAAAGCAGATCCAGACTGTAACATCATACAGTGGGCAGGGGAATGGGGAAAACAAAATTGTTAGTCAGGTGAAGGGGTGTGAAGAAGTTCTGAAATCTAAACTAATTGGTTGGAGTTAGAAAAATATTATGGTTTGGGCCACCCTCCGTTTTGTACCATTCACGTGTAGTTCTCATGACAACTAGAAGCTGCACACCCCTCAGACGTCAAGGATTTTATTTCCTGCATACTCAAATGACCCACTGAGTTGTTTTTGGAAAAAGGACAGTCTGAAAGATTTTGAGATTACGCTGAAGACCGAGTAATTCATCCTGACAGTCCAGCTGACTATATATGGATGTGTCCTAGAGTCCACACATAGTACAGTTATCCTCGTATAAATAGTCACTGTCCAAATCCGATCATGAAGTTTGACTTCTGTTCTTTGATCCTGGATCACAGGACATTAGAGTCCAAAGATAAAACAGCATTTTCCCCCATCCTCCCAGACTGGCTGTGATGGACAGTGCCAAGGTGCTGGAAAGTGGCAGCGCCGCGCTGTGATGAATGGATCCTGCGGTGCGTCGTGACTCACTCTGCCTCAGGCGGGCATGGTGCCCACCCCCACTTCTCCTCTTTTGGAGGCTCTCGTTCCTTCTCTCCTGCAGCAGATGAGTCACGGAGGCTGATACAGTATGAGATGGAAACGAGGAGCAAGAGAAGGGAATTAATAAAATAAAGGAATTAGAAGCCTGCCATTAGCCCTCCACTCCAGCCCTCAAACCCTCCAGCACACACTGATAGCACGCTTAATTTAATTTAGGATTTTTAATCTAAAAAAGGGAGCTATGCTCTTAGAATTTTCTTTTTCTACTTGGCGAGCTCCAGCTTTCCCAGGAGATCAAATTGTTTTAAGCACTTCCAGGGCAGGTGTCAGCCGTGATAGCCTTAGCTTTTATGGTGGACGCAGACGTGTCCTCTCTACCCAGGAAACTGAGGCCAGTAGGTGTCAGGAACGGTTATAAAAAATGTCTTATGTGACGTTATGGAGGGCTTGGTGAGTGTAATACCCAACAGCTGACAGCTAATCAAACCAGATCATCATCTTCAGGGTTTTTATTAATTCACACACACAGCACATGTCCACCCTGCTCACACACACACATCAAAGAGAGGTTGTGGTTTATTTCGTGACCCCGGCTTTATTGTTGAACAGGTGTTAGACTGTAGGCTGAAGAATTTCTCATTTTGCTGGTGTTGACTGAATGACAGAGCTTCCCTCTCAGTGATACACCGAGGATCGGCTGAGGAGTACCGGGTAGCTCATCTGATTCTAATGATATGCATTGTTATTAGAATCCCATATCTATCAGTGGCAGCAGTGGAATCTATGGGTGATTATATCCACATCCAGCAATCACCACACCCATTATCTGTAAATGGAAGTTTATAAATAAAATGTCAGGAAGAAAAAAGACTTTCAAAAAGCTAAACCACAACTACAAACATTGAAGCGAGGAGGGCTGGCTTCACACCACATGTCCATCTTTACTACTTCTTTGTGTTTAACACAAATAATTATTCATTCGTTCACAAGATACAGCTGTTCCATCTAAAGAGACTTAGTATAAGGTTTTCTAACGTTTTACCCACGTATTACATGAGGAAGTAACAAAATGTTTTACTGCAGCATAACTCCACTTGTACAGTTCTGCTTGTGTCATGCCTCACTTGTTTTCATTAATATAGAAACTGAAGTTTTCAGATTATATTTTGGAGCAGTGCTGGTTTGAAGTTGCTTTCATCTGTTGTGTAACTCATATCAAGTTTTGTCTGTCAACATGATTTTTTTTTCTGATAGTACATCCTGTTTTAGAATATGTGTGATTTGGTTGACTCATAAGATCATATATTTAAATTTTATTATTGTTTTATCTCCATTTTATGTTTACCCATGATCATTTTTCACACCAACCTGTTGAGAATGATCAACAACTCAGAAATGAGCTAATCTTAACCTAAAAAAACTATGGCTGCTCATCCATCTGCTTTTTTATCTGCTTATCTGGGGTCGGGTCATGGGGGCAGAGAGGCCCAGACCTTTCTCTCCCCTGCCACTTGGGCCAGCTCCTCCAGGGGAATCCCAAGGCATTCCCTGGCCAGCCAAGAAACATAGTCCCTCCAGCGTGTCCTGGGTCTTCCTTTGGGTCTCCTCCTGGTTGGACGTGCCCAGAAAACCTCACCAGGGAGGCGTCCAGGAGGCATCCTAACCAGATGCCCAAGTCACCTCAACTGGTTCCTCTCTATGTGGAGGAGCAGTGGGTCTACTCCGAGCAACTCACCCTATCTCTAAGGGAGAGCCCAGACACCCTGCGGAGAAAACTCATTTCAGCCGCTTGTATCCACAATCTCATCCTTTTGGTCACTACCCAAAGCTCGTGACCATAGGTGAGGGTAGGAACGTAGATCGACCGATAACTCGAGAGCTTCGCCTCTAACCCTAACCCTAACCCTCAAAGAAAAGCCCAAGTCTAAAAAGTCTAAAGTTGATACCAAAGCCGTTTCAAATGTGCTGCTGCCATCTTTGTTGTTCACCTCCATCGCATCACCCTGCCCACCAAATAGATAGAGCGCTGTGATTGGCAAGGCACAAGATTGGTTGGGCCTGCTGAGGCTCTAGTCATTTTGCTTTGGTTACAGTCTGTCTTGATTTCTAGGTTAGTCTGTATAAACTACCACATAAGTGTACAGGCCTATATAAAATCAGATGTTAGTTCAAAACCTGAACTTATTTTGGATTGATAATTCTCTAAAGAGGGATTGCTGTAAAGTCACTGACACAACAAATCAGAAACTCGATGCAATCTGCTGGGTTTCCTTAGACAGAAAACTTTCAACTAATTGGTATCATGAGCTGAACTCAATGCACTGATAAGTAGGTTCAATTGGAATGTTTACTTTATTAAGCTCCTTGAGGCTATTGTGATTTGTCTCTATATAGATAAACTGAATTAAAGACAACATGGACAAGCTGGGCTGCTATAAAAGCAGAGAAGAGCTGCTACAGAACCCCAGATGTCCAAAGAGGAAGTCAAAACTTCTGGGTTTTTTTTCCAGGAAGAAAAAAACATGTGAAGAAAATCTGCAGGACACTCACCAAGTGTGCAGCAGAGTGTTTGTGCGTCACAGTACAATAATTGAGGCTAACATCTTGACTTACCTCCAGTGTTGCCATCTTGCCCAGACTCTGTCAACCACCACCACAAGATACACCCCCCCACTTTCGGAAGAGGGGGTGGGGTAATTCAGAAGTCACAACGAAATAAAAGTATGCTTGCAGTTGGAAAGGAGACGAAATAATTTAAATGCAAATATGAGAGTTTTAAAATTGTTTTGGTTAGGGTTTGTGGCTGAAATATAAAGTGAAAAAGTTTGATTACGTGCACGGCCCTACGAGAAACAGTCCAGAAACAGCAACAGAGGAAAAAAGATGACGGTGTAATTTCACATGGAAATAAAACCTTACAGCTGTATGAAGCAAAGTAATTTAAGTGTTGGAGGTGTGGTCGAGCTTGAGGGATTCAAATAAAATAGAATTGATTCAGCGGTAACACAGGGCTTTATTATACTACTCATATTCTATTATTCACTCACACGTATCATCACATCATTCATCAGCGGGCACTGTGTAAGTCAAACCACATAATGGCCATCTTTTATTAATAACTCAGTCATAACCTTTTCTTTAAATAAAACGCTCATTCACAATATTCCAGCAGACCTAATGACCTCTCAATTCTTCACTTACAGCTCATAGTTCAGTTGTTCATCACATGAGAGGTGGAGGGTCTCACTGAAGCTGACAGCCAAACATGGAGAAACGTTCTCCTGGTAAAAGAGTCCAGGCAAGTCTCACTAAAGTCCCAGTAATGAGCAATCCATTACAGTTGGTCCGCTCATTAAAGGAGAGCTGACTGTCATGGACCTGAGCTTTCATCTGGCTGTTTGTTTGGAGTATAGTCCGTGTCAGGGGAGTCAGGGTGCTGCTGTATGGAGACCAGTGTGTGTGTGTGTGTGTGTTCCCACTCATATGTGCACAACTGATGGAGTGAATTACTCCATGACCAATGAAGAAAACGGCAAACCGTGAGCTGCAGTGAGTGTGTGTTTATTTTCCAAACTGTTTGATCCATCATGTTTAACTGAAACCTGGTAACCAGCACCCATTTATACCCCCCCACCCCCTGCAGCAGAAAAAATAAACCTTGAAAAATGTGAAAATCTTTCCACTTCCTCCAGGGCCTTCGCATTCTCCGCTGACCCATGTCAAAGCGAACCAGGTCCAATTCGAAACTCTTCCTCCCCTCACAGCAGCAGCAGATCCACATGCCTTAAATCACATTCCCTGGTCCTGACAGCGTGCGATGGTGCTGAAAACATCTTTCCCAGCTTGTGATTGTGATGGATCAGCAAGTGCATAAATCATAAGGCAAAACAAAGAAAGTTGCCAGGACATGAAATGGTGGCACAAGAAAATGTGCACCTATAAGGTTGTGTGTGTGTGTGTGTGTGTGTGTTAGTGTGTGATTTAATGGTTAAACCCAAATCTCTGATGAAATGAGTAAGTTCTGTAAGAAGTCATAGACTCGTTATAAATTGCCTCCAAAGACTGAAGCCAATCTCTAAAATGACCACCTACTCCAACACTTTATATTGCTGCTAATTCCTAATGCCCACCATAATCATAAAAACGCCAGAGAATTTCAGGGCAAAGGTCAAGATTACATCAGTTTAGTTATGCAGGAATTCGTGGGCTGCTTGGCCTTACCCATAAATACTGTCCTCAGTGAAAGACCTTCAGTGTTGTGTCCTGTGTGATGCTCCGAATTCAGAACTGAGTCTACACAAGGACTTCATTTTAGTTTGATTTTTAAAAATGGGAAAAAAAAACTACAAAATGACTGACACTAAACTTCAGCAGTTAGTTATAGTTTTATTCATAAGGTAAGGTTTGTAGAAAAGACGTATAGGTTTGCAAACCTTCCTGGAGGAATTGCAAAAAAGTTTGAAGACTTTTTTTTATTTGAGTGAGCGGGAGCAACAGGGGACATGATTGGCCCAAGCGGGCTGGAGAATTGGAGCGGGATGTTTCTTTAGGGATCAATTCTTTCCCTCCCGGCTCCAGACCAGGCATGAAACACATGGAACCAATAAAATGCTGAGAGTCAAATGGTTTCGCTGCACAGAAAGCATGAGCTAGATGCATGGAGAAAAAAAAATCACATGAGCAGTGAAAGATGTTAATTAGAGTATTCTCCCTTTACTCCCATGGGAAATAAAATTAAGGAGTTTGTGTGAGGTCAGTGACAGCAGGAGCTTCTAGAAGGTCAAACAATAATGTATTACCTTTTCCACAGAGTCACCTAATTAAGCTTGAAATGGAACCCTTAGAGCAACTGTACCCTTCAGAGAATAACATGTATAACAGGTTAAAGGGTTTCGTTATAAACGAAATGCACAAAGTAACTCAACCATTATACAGGATTTTGAAAATAAAATCTCCCTTCTATAAAAATATCTGTAGGGGGATTAGTTTACCTTACAGAAATTCTGCCACGCTTGTTCACTTTCGCCTCTCAACCATCCAACCGTGGAAAAAACTTATAAATATAAAATCCTTTCATGGCACCATATGGCAAACAGTTCAAAGTGTTTGTAGAGTCTAATTAGACTTATGTCGTTTATCTTACTCTGCTATAGCACTCCCTGCTTTTGTCAAACGAGAGTGCCTTGATGCTGGAAAGAAAATACATAAAGTTTATTTTACAGGACGATGTTGGTACCACCCATCCGACAAGACAGAGGAATCCATCAAATCCGCCACCCACACTAATCCGTGACAATGCCCTCGGCTTTTCTACAATCACGTTCACATGTGAAGGAGCAGAAGGTGTGGATGGGAGAAGAGCCATAAAATTGTGTCCATGACTGATGTAAACCTCCTCCCTGGTGATGGGGGAGCTACCAGCGAGAGCTGACAGCTGGTAGTTAACACCAACATCGTCTCTTAGAAACTGATCTCAGGTCAAATGCAGAGGGAGTGAACGGATAGCGTCTCCATGCAGAGACTATTAAGAAAATGTGGGAAAAGCTGTCACTTTACACATGGGGCTCAGTTATGACGACTATTATCATTATTATTATTGCAAATGTCGGGTTTGAAAACGCTGTTTAACGTAACGTTTATTAAATCGCTCCATTTGGTAATCGGCACTTAGCTCTGAAGCGCTGGCCTGCTGGATATTGGAAGGGAGGACAAACTTCCTCAGTCAGTCACCTGGTATTCAAAGTCACATCTTTGTGTGTGTGTGTGTGTGTGTGTGTGTGTGTATGTGTGTTTGTTTGTTGAGAAAAGCAAGAAAAAGATTAACAAAGCTCGCTGACAATGCCCTGTTTTTTGTGTGAGGGCAGCATTGTACACGGAGGATGATAGGTTGGTGTATGCTTTAATCTGCTCTGCTGCTGCATGGCCGCTATTACAGAGGCAGATCTCAATCGATGGCAGCACCCTGGATTAAATTACAAATTGAGTTTAGCAGGGCTGCTGTTCCCTTCTTTATTTCTGCCGTGTCCCCCCATAAGGCTCCACTGCAGTGCCCTCTTCCTGGATAAGTTAATAACGTGATTCCAGCCTGGATGCAACTCGACACACGAGCCCACACGGAATCATTTGGGCTGGGATTGCTCCGACGCACCCAATCAATCTTAAAGTGGGAAAGGGGTCATCCCCAGAGCAACCCCACCTCTGCATCTCATGGCCCCTCACACCAGTCAATATCAGGCATTATTCTGATAATAATTGCATTAGATATTTCAAAGTGGAGCAAGACACCACCCCCATGGAGCTGCTTACTGGCATGAGCTTCTTTACGCTGCTGTTGATTCACGTATTTGTAAATTGCATTATTGACCATGCTTATTGACTTTGTATTAATGCATCCAGTCTTTTGGACTTATGGTCAAACATATTGACTTTTCCCAATCTAAAATTATGAAAATCAGAACTAAAGAACCAGAGAAGGTTAAAAAAAACATGGAATCCAATAAGACAGAACCTGCAGGAGATGTGGTACAAACTGCTCCGAGGTCAGGCGTAAACAAACCATACATCATCTCAGAAACTCACCCAGGGGGTGGGCGGCACATTTCCACTGTATTTATGTTGTACTGTTTGATCGCATTACAAAGCATATTTATAAGTATGGATTTTCACTCTGTTAGCAGATTTCTCTGGTTTCAGGATCATTTAAATACAATAGAAATGAAACTTATAGTGCTCAGGGTGATGCTCTTTTGAGCATTAGAGATTTTATTCAGGTTAATGTTAATAACCTTCATCAGTTTAGACTGAAAACCAGTATTTTGAAGGCTACGATCAAGTGAATGGCAAAGAGTTTGGTTAAAAGAGAATTATTATATCCAGGTTATGTGTAGATGAGGTCCAGGGTGACTGGTGACTGTGGTTTACTGGAGGCGACACACTGCAGCTGTTTGTAGGCTCCACTGCAGGAGTCTAATGAGGGGGAATGCAGTCAGGGTAATTATGCTAAGCTCCCCCACCATCAGAGTTAAAGGTAGAGTGAGTAGGAGCACTGATGGGAGTGGAGGTCAGGCACAAGTTGGTGGTGTTTATCAGAAAACCCAGAGAAAAGTTGGTTGAAGCAACCAAATTAGCAGCATTTCTTCACAACTTTTAAACCACGACCATCTCACAGGTTGCACAAATTAACCTCTTCTGCCAACACCCACGCTGCTTCCAGACAGGCTGGGAAATCACACGACAGGACACGGTCCTCACTATCCAGGCTCTCAGAGGGCTGAAACCGCATCAGCCCGCCACAGCGCGGTGGGGAGAGACACCAAACACAAAGTGATGAAAAGGCACTTTGATACTATGAGAAAGACTGGGAGATGCAGCGCGAAGAGAAATCTAGACTGTGGCTTCTCCGTGTGTGAAAAACAGAAGGAAAGTTTGGTTAAGTTAAACGGGGGGTTCTGTTAGGGTTGTGGTTCTCTTCTGTGAACTGTATGTGCTCTTGTACGGAAAACACCGAGATATTTAGAGTTTTTGATGTTAAAAATTTGGGTTCAACCATAATTTCATAGGTTAAGCTCTGTCTTGAATTACGTAAAAGTGAAACTGCTGCAGAGATTTTACACATTGCACTCAGAACATTTTCATCAGTTTCTGGTCTCATTTGAGCCTGCCTCCTGCTCCAGAAGAAAATGTTTCTTTCCTCTAATAAAATAAATATTTGGTGCCATATAGCTGAAAAATGATCACGGAAAGTAGGTCAAAATTTGAGACTGGGGGTTCTATGAAACTGATCAGTCAGTGCGTTTACATGAGCATCAGAAAACGGAAGTATTGCCCTAAAAAGACTCACGTTGTTTTTTTAAATGCATGTAAACATGTTAGTCTGACTTAAAGTGAGCTAGTTGTAATCAGGCTGAAGCACCCAGATAATGCGGTAGTTATCTGAATTCATTCTGCATGTAAATGAGTTAGCCGAGCTGACCCGATTAGACGCTGGCATTCTGGAAGTGATGCAACCGCAGTAGCAGTCTTCTGATAATATCATTGCCAAAAAGTAACACGCGTAAAACCACCAAACAGTGCAGTACGTCCCAAATAAGCTGTGCTGCAGCGTTGTTGTTGTCCATTCCTTCATCAATTATCCTGTTTCAATTCCATCTGCTTCACTATTGCCAGCGTTTTTTTACTATTTGTGTTGCTACAAGCTAACCGGAACAATGCCGACATGAAAAGGTGAATATCGCCACCTATCGGAGTGGAACGAACTCCATTTGAGAGGTCAGTTTTTTAATGTGCATGTAAACTAGGATAAAGACTCACAGCTTATTATCATAAGATCGACCTGGATCGACTTAGATGTTAATACTGCACATGTAACCGCAGAGTGTTAAATACCCTAATTAGCCGGCCCCGCCCCCAGAACGGCTATTGTCCAATCACACATCATAGCAACCGTTACTATCCGACAACTCCAAACAAAATGATGAAGCTAAGCCTAATTTACTACTAAGCATTAGCCTCGATAGTAGTCGTGTCTCCTTTGTTTCCCTTCAGAACCTCCTCATCGAGCTCAACCAGCAGCATTAGTGCTCCACCCGCCCGTGGCTGGGTGGAGGTCCGCCTCCCAGACTATCCAAGACCCTTTATAAGACACACCGTGCCGGCAAATCAGCGTAATATTACCTCAACCGTGTGTCTTATAAACGCTCATTAAGCCTTGGCGCAACAGCAGGTGGTGTCATGATCACGTGATGAATTAATGCCGAGCTCCGGCCGGGAACTAAAAATGAAAGTAAACACGGGCATAATAAGTTACATTTTATTAACAGACTCAGCTGAGATGATAGCGATGCAGAGCGCCGGGAGCTTTTCTCCGTTAGAGCTGTCTGCAGCTCAGATCATCTGACATCTGACAGCTCACAGGGACGCCGCATCGCCGCCACCGCTCCTCGGATCCACGCGTCCCCGGACGCCGGACCTTCTCCCGAAACTCCCAACTCCTTGTTCCCTGCTACGCTTCGCTCAGCGGAGCCGACACTAATATATCCCTCCACTGCATACTGTAACCCTTTTGCCTCGATCTGGATGATATTGAGGAGAAATTGCTCCAAAAAACGGATCTGTCTACTTCTTTCCATCGCGTAAATCTGCGGAGCTGCAGTATTTGATCCACTTATTGTCGGAGTTGGCAACAGTAACTAAGGGGGGCGGGGCTTGGCGAAAGGTCAATTGGAATCTTGATCCAGTACTTTCAAATTAGGATAATCCTAATTTAGATAAACACAACATTGTTGCTAAATACCTAAAAAACAATACTGCACTGTTAAAACCAGCAATATACTAAATTAAAGCAGTTTTACTTGTGAAAACCTGTTGTTTAAAAAAGTTCAACTTCTTACAATAAGCTTCTATTATGGGAACAAAACTGCATTTCATGCATTATGAGTCAGTCACACAGCAGACGATGGTCTGTGAACATGTAATTTCATCCAGTTTAACCTAAACTACAATCATTTTAACATATCCCACAGACTCCACTTAAAGTGGACAGAAACTCATGTGTCATGACTGTAAACATACAGACTGGAATAAAACTGGTTTCATGTCTGTGTGGTTTGAGGCAGAGCGACTCGAGTGAATCGAGAGGGTAGAAGGGTGACAGGAGGATCTATAAGCGGGGGTGTGTGGGGGCAGTCTCCTCAGTTCAATCGTAATTGTCTGTGTTGTCAAAGAACATAAAGACATGTCAAAGGTCAAATGTGGACACATTATGAGAGCAACCTTTAAATCTTTTAAATCAATAAGCCACTTTCCCATCAAATGCTTTGATGTTTATCTTAGAAGCTCACCATGGAAACCAATAACACACTCCTCTGTGTAATTGCATGAGAAAACTTAGGGAAAGTTTGCTGATGGCAGATTGCTGAGATGGGGGGTGAGGGTGACCTGGAGGTGACGGTGGAGGTGGAGGCAGACAAATTGAGCAGCAATTACAGTAATCATCATTAGAGATTTTTGTGTTTCAGCTCAGTATGGATGACAAAACCTTGTTATTATACAGACTGGGACCAGGTGAAATGGACATCTCCTTCAATTTCCCTTGAGAGATAAAAGAGAGAAAATAAGAGGGATTTTTTTTATAAGGACATGATCACAAGTAACACCCTATTTTCTTTCTTTGTCAGGGAGCACGGAGAAAGCACAATGGAGATATGATAATACCTGATTCCCAGCTATAATCATCCCTGTTTGAGTTTGGTGAGTAGATATCACGGCAGATGCAAGGATGACTCACTGGCTGCAATCTCAGACACAAGGAAAGAGGAATCGAAGAGAGAGCAGCAAGGAGACGCCGGGGTTTCCTCCTTTGTGCTTTTATGCTAATTGTGATGCACTGAATAGGACAAGCGGAGCAGCATGAACTAACATTTTATAAACATGCAAAGATGTGACAAAAAAAAACATTTCCAGTTGAAAAATTAACCTGTTTGGTGAAAGCTGAACACACCAGCCCAAGAAACTTTGACAGCTGTGAACCAGTTAAAAACTTGTTTTGAACAAAACATGAAGTCTGGAAGCGATCAGTTCACAGTGACCCACAGAAATGATGTGCTTTATATTATGACACATGTAGAAAGATGGTCTGACACGGGTTGCATCATCACTGTGATTGCAGCTGGGGTCGGAAATACAAAATTGCACTAATGAGTTATGTTGACTTACGCTGTTGCCATGGGAACTTCAGCGGTCCCATTGCAAAGAAGACGTGTCACACAGATGCAGTAATGTACGTAGATAGGCCTGCTGCCGATTTGTGGTTTTTCAGCAGTTTTTTAAACATTTAAAGTAAAATCTTTATTTTTAGCCCAAGAGTGAGCTCATGAGTGAGTAATTTTACAACATGTTTCTTTTTTTTAAACTGTAATGTTATTTTAATAATAAAATTACATTTAGGAAAAAGGCATACATTTAAAAAATGACCAGATTACAAAACATCACATGACTTACAATCAAAACTTTCAGAGAAAAAATATTAAAAATAATGTTTAATGAACAACAATTGGTTCACTGATGATGATGATGATGATGATGATGATGATTATTGTTGTTACTATTTGAGCACTATTATAAGAATCCAATGTTTGGCCTAAGATTGAATTGAACAATTTTAGACCAACTCTTTAAACTGCTTAGGAGTACTGAAAGCAAACAAACTCGTTAGAGTCAGCCCATGGGTGCTAAACATTTTCTCACACATTGGCGCCTTCCTGGTGCTAATTAGGCCTCATACAGTAAGTTGTAATAAACGCATAAACGCTGGCTCACACCTTCACAAAGTCACACTTCAGTGAACACACCCTTAAAACACACATGCACCAGTACATGCAGAAAATTACTCTGATCCTTCCCCCAAGTCTTCATCTCTTTACGTTGATTACCATTAAAAAAAATAATAATAATAATAAATAAAAATCAGCAAAATGTATTTTGGACTTACATCGGCCCTAAATAAGAACATTATCAGACTACTTACATCAATAAAATACTATAAAGATGTTTTAGGCAGCACTTCGGGTTTGCTACCCGCTCATGCAGAAAGCAAACAGAAAATGCAGTTTTAAAGATGAATTTAAGAGCTTCAGTAATGTGAAGTTGAGCATCTCACACACGCCTGTGTGTGGTAAACCTTCATGGCTCACTATAGACCAGATCCTTACATTTACCACAGGTTAAAATACCAGCTGAACCGCAGAAGACCACCACCACCTTTTTCTGATGGTTGCAAAGCTGAAGTTGAGGAAATCTGCCAGCTGTGGTGCCATTTCTGTCTAAAACAGCAGTGGTTTGAAACATGGACACAACATGCCAAACCACAGATTGACAGTCATTTATGGCGCTGTCCAATCAGCTGTAAAATCAAAAGCATGTGTTTAAATTGGACGGCCAAGCACTGTGACAAGCTCTAGATCTACTGTACAAGAGCACCGATGCAGAACCTCAGGATATGAGCTGAAAATAAGCCTGAGAATTAATGAATTTAATTGATTAGTCTTCATCTGCTTCCTTTGCAAGGCTGATCTGATTTATTTATGTTTTTACATCATTCATGCAGGGAAAGGCCGAGCTCTCATTTCAAATGATCTCCAACAAGAGCTTGACTTACTCACAAAGAGAAAAATACACTCAGGTAAAGATAAAGGGCTTGGAGGCATTTTATATGAGTTTACAATAATTGTGAAATATTTTTATTCATACAAACAAAAACTATCCAAACAAAGCGGAATGCTTTATAATATTTTTAATGAATTAATTTAATTTAGGTGATTTCTTTAAAAAAATGACAGAAATCAAAGAACACGTTTTAGCTGCGGCTCCTTTTACGACAGACATTCATTTTGTCCAGGAAGGATTTAATTCCATTGGCACTGCACCAAGGTAGTTCTTGGCTCAATGAGAACGCCCTTGAAGGCAACACAATAATCATTCACATTACAGATTAAAGGCTTATTTACAGATTGATAAAAAAGATTTGTGCAGGCGTGAACCCCGGCTCTGATTTTACTGAATACAACCTTAACATATTTTCTGGACGGCATTGGGCTTCATTGAGTTTCCAGCTTCCTGTGGGGAGAAAGTCCTAGCACTTTTCTCAAGGACGTTGAAAAGAAGTGTGACTCATTCATTTATTTATTTTTGCAATAACACAATTTTTTTTTATTCTAGAAATGCAGACCCCGAGCCATTTGCCTTCTAGCCCGGTGTTAAAATAAATCAAATATTCCTGTGCATTATGCAGCAAAGCACTCACTTGATTAGTATTACACTTCGGTAAGACCAGTGCGCTATGCATAAAAACAGTCTCCTCTGCATAATTAACGAGCTACTCGCTTCCAAGTACCAATTATAAGGGGTACAATGACAGAGTCCAAGTGAACACTACAGCCATCTGGTCCAGGGCTGAACAGCATAACTGGGAGAAAGACGTGAATAAAGCTGGAGCAGCCAGCCCACATGCAGACCCAAAGCAGCTGTGTCTTTGTCAACATGGAGCCATGAGCAGGATGTTTGAAACTTGGATGCAGAGAAAAGAGGGAAGATGAGTGTTGAGGAAGCATGTCGGGGGAAAAGAGAGAGAAGGACACATGACTGCAAGAATGAGCTATTTTTATGGACAAGAACGGTGCAAGAGGAGTTCAAGAAAACTTTGACATGCTTGAAACAATTAGTTTCATAGTCGCTGTGGTGTGATGTCATATTTCATGTGTGAATTTTTTTGAGAAAATGACAAAACCAAAACGTGAATTTCAAAGATGTGAAACATCTCCAGCTTTCTTTCGTTGATGCAATTCATGTGTGACCAAACAAAGAATGTAATAAACAATCAACCCAAAGCGTGACAATAAACAAAAGAAATAATAAATCTCTCTGGAAGATGCTCTGAGGCCAAAGAAGATAGACCTGCTCATGATTACCGACACCATGATGAAGAGATGTGACTGAAAAACCAGAGTCTGAAGCTTTAACTTTGGCAGCAGAAGAAATAAAGCGCAAAAATGAAGAAATAAAACGCATGTGTTGGAATAAAGCGGTGTGTGTGTGTGTGTGTGTGGATGGGGGTGGTGGTTGGAATGTGTTTGACAGTAAATCACTTCTTACATTATGAGGGAAAAGTGAGAGCATGAAGGGATGGGAGGAGAGGGAGACAGGTGGGAGGAGGGCTGAGAAAATCAAAAACATCTTTAGAATATTTCCATTATAAAATCTCCCAGCGTGGCTCTAAAACTATGAAGACAACCGACTGAACATTCAGAAGCATGATGGCGGTGTTGCATGTGATGTGAGTGGATGAAACATTAGATTACGCTGAGATAATCACCGTTAATCAGTGCTCGGAATGTTTTGCTTTAATCCGCTTTGTAAGAACGTCCATCAAACAGCTGCCCGAGTCCTGACAGAGCTAATCCACCCCCAGCTGTGAGACAAGTCTGTTTCAATCAATAAAAAGAACAGGAAATTAAACAGAAAGGGGGAAAAAATGTAATAAAATTCAATATCGTGTTGAAAAGTTGGAGCAACTACAAACTGGGCACCACACTCCCAGTAAACAAGCCCCCAGACAATTACAGTCATCCCAAGCAGAACTTATTATTGTGCAGCATCAGGTCCTTAGAGGAACTTTATTGCAGGGAGAGAGAAATGTGCTTAGATAATTTTTCACAAAGACTAACAGAATAGATGGTGCTGCCAGCTGAAGGTTTTGTTTTGTTTTCTCTCTTTTTTCTCGTTCGGCGGAGTCTTGGATGGCTGCCTGGCTGGGCTGAAACAGAAACAGAAGCCTGTAATAAAATCGGGCTGCTTTCACCTAAACAAAGACATGAAATGAAAATAGTCTAATGTCCCATTTGACTCAGCTTTTTTATCATCTGCAATTGAATGCCCACAGAAAATCTTTCACTGTTGCTTGTGAGAAATAGTGCCCGGGCATATGTGCTTTCATGTAAGTTCTGTGTGTATTATTTCAGGCGATGGCATTCTGAGCATGAAGTTGTGTGTGTTTGTGTCGGAGATGGAGAGGACCATTAGGGACTCTGATGCACATCTTAAACCTATTGTCTCAGAATCATCATCCTTTACCCTGACAGCCATCTACAGCAGAACCTTCTGAGCCTTTAAAAACAGATTAATAAAAATAATTTTCTCCTGCTGCTGACAGAAGCCTGGAAGGCATTACAGCAGACAGGCCACGGACGAGCTCCAGAAGCAGGATCAGCAGCATTAACCAGACAAATTAGGATCGCTGCCTTCACAAAGCCAAGAAACCATGTTCCTGACGTTCATAAACAAATCTCTCCAAGTTGTTCATTTTAACGCTAACCCACTTTGAGGCCACCCGTGCTCAACTTATCCCTTTGTACAAGGTTTACCTAGTTCTGTGTGCTCAAGTCAAGGTCATGTTAACCTGTTTAAATTGATGGAAAAGCAAACAGGTGAGCACACGAGTGAGGGTGTAAAAATAAACAATAACAACACATCTGTAATACAACTGAACATCGACAAGCTGTGTTTGTTTTGGAGCTCTATAATTGGACTTTTCTAGACTTATTTGTTTAGATAATTTTTTGATTTATGATTTACCAATTTTATGAACTGTAATCACTGACAAATTAGAAACACACATTACAGGCCTAATGAGAATGGGAAACGCCTAAAAACACAACCACTTCAGGCTTTAACTTTTTCTACAGTCAGATTTGAATAAACTAGTCGTCCTGCTGCTCTACTGCTGTGCGTCCCGTTTCTACAGAAATCAATCCCGCAGTGCATCACGGGAATTATGGAGGTGAGTAGACCACGGAGACTACACCGCACCCGTTCTCAAAATCGGGGAAAAGAAGAACGCATTTCAAGACCGCATTCTCAGCATTCTTGGAATTTGGACGGTCTTCGACGCGGCGCTGTGACGTCACTGGTCTTAAAATCCGAACTCATGAGCACGCAACCCCTGGATTTGGACACAGCCTCCGTCTTATAAAGAAAGGAGAAGAGCACTTACGTAAACTGCGTAACAACTGTTACAGCTGAAAATTTGGGCTTGTTTCTCCTGATTAACATCACAGTGACTGAAAACGTTTTTTATTTTGTATTTGAAATAAAACAATATTTGCTGAACTTTCTAAAGGATGGTGGGTGCTTTGTTGAACGTTTTTTTCTCCTACGTTCTTTCAGCAGTCTGGACTCATTTGATTCTATTTAACAGCCTCCTATAGCAAACCACACACTTCATTTATTCTAGGCAGAAACTTCTGTGACCCTATACTGTAAATCTATATTATTCATATAAGAGTTAAATAAAACATGTTTTCTTAGGTTGTTCTACCTCCTAAATATAGTCTGGACTCATTTGACTGTATTTCCAAGTCTCATCTAGCAGATAACATGCTGGTCACCATTCATTATAGATAGAAACGAGTAAAACACGCTTTAAGTCTTTATTTTTATTTTTTCCTTCTCTAGATGTGTTCATTTTGAGTTTTGTTTATAGATAGTGACAAAATGTCACTATTGACCTTAAAAGGCCACTAAAAATTAATAAAGTTTATTTTAGTTCATATCATACTAGTGTTTTGGGAAAAGAATCAAACATGTGTAAACACACACACAAACATAGAAGAGAAGGATGATAAATAATGTGGATTTACACTAGGGTCACAGAATATTCTAACATGGTCAGTCAAATGAGTCCAGACTATATTTAGGAGGTAGAACAACCTAAGAAAACATGTTTTATTTAACTCTTATATGAATAATATAGATTTACAGTATAGGGTCACAGAAGTTTCTGCCTAGAATAAATGAACAGTGTGTGGTTTGCTACAGGAGGGTGTTAAATAGAATCAAATGAGTCCAGACTGCTGAAAGAACGTAGGAGAAAAAAACATTTTGAACGTTCAACAAAGCACCCACGATCCGTTAGAAAGTTCAGCAGATATTGTTTTACTTCAAATACAAAATAAATGACATTTTCAGTCACTGTGATGTTAGTCAAACGTCAGAAGAAACAGCAAAGACCAAATTTTCAGCTTACGCAGTTTACGTAAGTGCTCTTCTTCTTCTTTCTTTATAAGACCTAGAAAATGAGAAATACTCATTAGCGCCCCCTGCAGTCACACATTACGCTAGGTCACAGATTTTGCTGTAACAGCAGCTTTGGTTGGACACATAGCTATGCTAAAGTCACAACAGGTAAAATAGTATAAGGAATCAAACTCATGATGAATCACTTTAAATGAAATGCTTGTACTAGTTAATAGATATTCAACAAAAAAAAACTTTTTTCACTTTTAGCTTTTTACTCTGTCTCTTCCTGCAAAAGAATAGAGACATTTCCCTTCCTGCTTAGAAAAATTTGAGTTTGACCTACCTGGATCTGCAGTCTGCTTCCAGCATGTTTCCTGCATGTTTTAGATCATGAACACAGCAGATTTGTTTGATTTAGTGATGAACCGCTCCTGTAGACACTAATGAAGGCTGAGGAGACATTTCAGCAGTTAGATTAAGGTGTTAAAAAGACGAACGCACAGCGAGGAGATAAGTTTTACTTTCGGTTTGACCAAAGAACACTAGGGGGTGCTAAAAACAAGCCAAAACTGACTAGTGTCCCTTTAAGTGCCCGCTCATTGCCTGCTGGTGGTCAGAGGGATCGGAGGCGCCAGTGTACGGCAGCTTCGCCTCTGTCAGTGCGCCCCGGGGCAGCTGTAGCTATGATGTAGCTCGTCACCACCAGGGTGTGAATGTATGGGTGAATGACTGATTGTGTTGTAAAGCGCCTTGGGGGGTTCTAGGACTCTGGAAGGCGCTATATCAAGTACAGACCATTTACTATTTAACATAAAAACTTACTAACTTACTTTTTTCTTACTTTCTTACTTACTGTCATGTTCTGTGTTGTTTTCTCTCCTGTCCCCCTAGGATATTTTTCAGTCAGCTTTCATACCCCAGTTTCCAATATCAGTCTAGCCATTTCTGCCACCTTTGTAGGTTCCATCACATGTAGTTAGTCCCATTCTGTTTATTGTTTATCTCCCCTGTTATGTCCCATTGTTCTCTCCTCTTAGTGGTTTCATTTAGATTCCCCTGTCCTTGGTTTCTGTCTCTGGTTCAATATCTTAGTGTCTCGGCTATCATTCATTTAGTTTAGGTATTTCTTTCCCCCAAAAACCATCCAGTTCCTTTAGCTCTGTGGTTTTTGTTCTTCAGTAGAATTATTTTTACCATCTTCCAGTTATTCTCAGACTTGTTTATTATGTTCAGCCATCTAGTTTTATTTTCCAGTTTCATCTGTATTCCATTTTTGTCCAGTTAATACCCAGTTTAGTTAGTGGCCTCTTCATTTTTGTGTTTCACCTCCCCACTCTGGTCATTGTTCTCACCTGCCTCCCATTCAGTAATTACTCCCTACACACCTGCTCCCTGTTTCTTGATCACTCACTTCTGTGTATTTAAACCCCACTCTTGTCTTCTCTGTTTTTGGTTTGTTGTGTGTTCTTGGCAGTGTTGTGTGTTACCTCCTGTTTGCTTCCTGAGAGTTTTTCCTGAGTTGGCTCCCTGTGTTTTCCTAAGCTATTTGGATTTTCCTCATCTCCACAAATAAAGAACTATTTTTCTAACAACTCTCCCTCTTTGTGCCATTCCTGGATTGGTGCACTTGGGTTCTAACAACCTCCAAATCGTGACACTTACTTACATCCTAGTCACTTCACAATGCAAATCTCCCCAGTGCAGAATGATGGTCTTTTGTAGAATATGCTAACAGAACCACATCATCTGCTAAGAGCAGAAATGAGACCCTGACGTTCCCAAACCCTCTTCTCCATGACTATTCTCTGAAATCTCTGAGATGCTGTTTTTAAGAATTAATTTGGACTTTATAAGACATTTGTCAAAGGTTTTTGCAGATGCAACTCAAAATGAAAATCTCTAACAGAGAACAAGTCAAGGAAGATTACAGATTAATAGATAGCCATAAAGAAAGGGTCAACTAGGGTTTAGCAATGAAAAGAAATAAACCAAGAAATATACAAGTATACTGACTCAAAAAAGTGTTTAGGAAAGCAGCTCATGGGCAAAATCAACAGAAAAAGATACACAGAACATAGAAAGATCTATGAACCATCACACTCATTACAAACAGAACCAGTAAGCAAACAGAATCTCAATAGTGTGTCAGACCATGACATTTTACCTGATATTCATGCAGTTTTCATTATAAAACAATTTCATATGTCTTAAAACTGAATGTGAACCAGAAAATTTAACTGACAAAAAAAAGACAGAAAAACAAATAAAAATCTGGTTAGAATAAAAGCCTTCTTCTCTAAAAGGCTTGGTGAATTAATTAGCAGAAGCAAATAAAAGCCTTCATTTGGGAAAATACTAGTTAGCATTAAACAAGTAGAGAAAATGATTTAGACTTTCTGACTCAAGACAAAAATAGGCAAAGAATTATTATTTTAATATATTTCATGATCACATTTTATTGTTGTATAGCACAAAATTACAGAGATAGTGACCAATTTAAATAACCAACTAACAGCCAAAGAAATCAGGAACAATTATAATTTAATAAAATCAACAGATACCAAAAATGAAAATGAATAGGCTGCAGAGAAATTGTGAAAAGAAAGAATAAAGTGGTGAAAGAAGCCGGACGGGGTGTGACACATTTCCTGCCATAGCTGAAGAATCACGGTAATAAGGCTGTCCTGCAGCAGTAAACCACTCGCATATAATAAATGCAATCAAATGCCTTCAAAACCTCTTCATATTCTTCAGCATAGCCACACTGCAGTTGATTTTTGCTATGAGAATTAATCAATCCTCAGCCCTGTGAGTCACCAATAACATCATAAGAATGTAATGAGTCTCAGGGTGACAAAGTGCCTTGATAACAACTTCAACTAGCATTAGACAACTACTCACGTACAACTTTTTCATTAGTCATCACACTGACGTGGTTTAATCAGCAGCACCATGGTGCACACTCAATAAAAACTATCTTTTAGTTGCAGAAGGGGCAGGGCTCAGCTTACTAACAATAGAAGCAGAACTGCTAATGATTAGAGGAAGAAACAGTATCATTGGACTGACATTGTGACATAAAAGTGAAGCTTTTCATATCCTGTCAAGATGCACAGCAGGTAATCCACCTGTAATCCGGTTCTGGAAGCCATCAGGAAGACATCTCTGCAGGATCTGGATGCTGTCATGTTGCTTAACTTGATCCTTAAAGCCACTTTCATACCTCACATGCCGTGGGAGGAAGAACAGGCTGCAATTCCCACTACACGAGACCCAAATTTGACCATTAAAATTTCTTTAAATGGTGCAAATTAGAAATATAAACAGTTTATAGAACAAGAGAATATGATGTACATGTTGCTGTATTTATTCTCTGCTGCAGCACGAGTGGTGGATTAGTGGTGTTTACCCAGAATTTGTCTGAGTACAGTTCAAGGGCAAAGGGGTAGAGTTTAAAATAGCTGCCAGATATACACATGGTCAACATTAACATTCTGAGGGAAGTGCATGTGTGTGCATGTGTTAATGTGGAAAATAAGACAAATAGGGAAGTATTTGATTTTTTTATACAGTTCTTAACATATTTAGTAACAATAATAAATACAACCTAGGAATCAAAAGGTATTTACCCTGTATGTACCACATAAGTACCGGTCTGGATTGTTCATTATTATTATTATTGTTATTGTTGTTGTTGTTGTTGTTATTGTTGTTATTATTATTGTTGTTATTGTTCAGAAGTATCTAATAACATTGTGTCAATTAAAGCCATACTATGCAACTTTTTCATATTTTTAAATCATTTTCTTGAGCCAGTATAAAATGATCCTTTACAGGGTTAATGAAATGTCACTCAGACCCCCACTGCCCTCTGTGGCCAGAATACCACACTTGCAGCTTCAGAGTTGCGTTCCCTGTTGAACTTAGAAAAAGGAGCTGACATACATGTTGCTGCAGTCTGCTTCCAGCACGTTTCCTGCATGTTTTATATCGTGAACAAAACTGATTTGTTTGATTTAGTGATGAACCGCTCCTGTAGACACTAATGAAGGCTGAGGAGACATTTCAGCAGTTAGATTAAGGTGTTAAAAAGACGAACGCACAGTGAGGAGAGTTTTACTATCGTTTTTACTAACTGGACACTAGGGGGTGCTAAAAGCAATCCAAAACTGCCAAGTGTGCCTTTAACTCCTAATGATTCGTATGATGCTTTCTAATTTTTAAAGCGCTCTGCAGTGTCACTCATTTTCGCTCATTACAGCATCATGTTGGGGTCTGAAAAGTTTCACAGGCAGATGGAGGACGTGTCCTCTCCACCACCTAAGACTCAATGGGACTCACTTTACAACATGCTGGGACAAAATCAAAGGCATGACCCTTTGAAAAACTTAGAAACCGTCTCTTTCCACCAACCGTTTTCTGCTTGTCTGCAGAACAAATAAATATGCTTCAGCCCTATTGCTTTTCCATACTGCACAGCTCCCCAGGTCGACAGAAACATGTCAAAGCAGGCAAATAAATAGCTCCCCTGTAACCCAAATAGTGTAATTGCTCAGATCCTGCGTCGCTGCCTTCTCCTTTCCTGAACATGAGAACTTGTGTTGAAACCCCCCACTGCTCCCACCTGGTTCTGCGTACAGGAGAGTCTGAATGCCCACAACAATTTAAAACCTCCGCCCATCCAGCCACCTATTTATGAACCAGGACACGAGAGTCTGGTTCTCCCATTTGCCCCATCAGCTTC
Source organism: Aphyosemion australe (assembly GCA_006937985.1). Classification (NCBI taxonomy): domain Eukaryota; kingdom Metazoa; phylum Chordata; class Actinopteri; order Cyprinodontiformes; family Nothobranchiidae; genus Aphyosemion; species Aphyosemion australe. The sequence continues at coordinate 1,420,618 of SSNS01000118.1, forward strand.
ATGCCAAACACCATGCAACATCAGTTAAATTAATATTTAATGATCTGTACTGGGAGTTTGGGTGATTGCAGCAGCAGATAACAAGACATAGAAAAACAAACAGAACTTTGCACCATGGCAGGGCAATAAGTGAGGCTAAACTTTCACCGCTGGTAATTTTAACCTCAAACAGACGGAATAAATGAGAACAGTAAAATATATGATGTGCTAATTGACAGCATCGTGTTGGCAGTGGCAGTGAGGTTAGCATAAAGAAGCATGAGAATTTAATCAGCAGGCCACATTAACATAATGCAATTACACATTAGCAAAATCTCACTGGGAGTTTTATTTGTAAACAACAAATGAATAATCATTTTGCTAAGTAGAAGCAGCCAAGTGCACGCCTTTAGCTTTAACCTTTATTTAACTCTGACCTGTGCCTGAACCTAAAACTCACACATTCTCCCCCTTATTGCTGTTCCTACCTCTGGGTGCAGCAGTTAACTCGGAATATTTCCCTCCCCCTTATTCAATAGGTCCAGTGAGATAAACTGTGGGACACAGTCGTGTTCACTAGATTCAGAGCTGTTTAACTCTCTGACCTCTCCTATTCCACCCCAGAGGCCACAGTAATGGGGGTGTGCTCTGCTGGACGTTGGTGACTTTCGTTTACCTTAGCGGTGTAGACCGTGAGATGGTGAGAATCAGGATGCTCCCTGTTCCAAACCAAGGAAATGAAAAGTGTTTTTGAATGTTTTCACAACTTCAGGGAATGAAGGGAATGGGAGGTGAGGCGGCGGACCTCGCTAATCACTACCACACGTCCAAAACCTCACCAACCTGTGCACCTACAGTACAGGCTGTACAGTTTGTAACCAAAACATAAAGATTGCATCATGCGTAAATCTGCTTCTGATAAAATAGTCCAAATCAGCTAACTTTAATGTCTCTGCTGTGTAATACAATACAAACTTGAGCTCTATCTTGACCGGATTTGCTTCCATCATTACGCAGAATCTACAAAATGCTTGAATCCTTTTATTCCATCCTCTAATCCAACCTTTCCCCCGGCCCTTAGAAATATTTACGTTAAGAAGAGACTCGCTCTGTTATCACTGGGGGCTTGTCCGAGTTGTGTAATTGTTTCCATCCATGGCTGTGGTGTTCCAACAAACCAAATGTTTTTTTAGACATATAAACACCACAGCTACTGGCATTAGGGACGGTTTGGTTTAATTACAAGACAAAAGTAAGGAGTAGACAGACAATTTGGACAATTAGCACATTGTTGTCTAAACTGTTGGAAAATCTTGACTTAATTATACAGAATCAACCTGCAGATGCCACTACCACCACGTAACATGTTTTATGTGATTAAATTAGTCCATTTCTGACAGCCTGAAGCACTCCTGTGTTTTTTTTATTTTTTTATATTAACATGAATTTTCTGACTGTCCTCGGGCGTCTCGCTCTGCAGAAATAATATTAAACAAAAGCAGACTTCTGGAGTTAGTTTCTACTGCTGCTGCTGCACCCATGGCGTTTATTTCACGCTCTTCATACATCTGCTTCAACAAATTTCAGACGCACATGCAGTATATTACCAAAACGATAAGTGAATGCTGTTTTTGTTTACAAAAAAGTCATGAAAATTGTTAGAATGCAAAGTGCTTCTTATAAACTCTTTGAAATACAAAACAGAAGTAAAGGTTGAATATGGAATAATTTAATGAAAAGCTATATTTTTATAGCTGGCTGGTCACTTCACATATCAGCAGTGAACAACACCCCGACGACTGGAAATGTTGTTCTGTTGTTGCAATACTACCTCTAGACACTAGATGTCGCTATAGTGTCCGTGTTCCATATTCAACCTTAATTATCTTTCATATCGACTGATTCATTTGTTATAATTAAAAAACACCTAATTTTACTTTCTTTGAAATATTAGAGCTTTATAACAATCATGTTACTATTTTTGTCAGCTGTTTCAGATCATCAGGTTAAAGATATCATCTTGTTAATATTATTTTGTTATATATAGGTTAAATTGTCATATTTACCTCTAAAACAAGGTCCTGCCCCAAGTGGAGGAGTTCAAGTATCTCGGGGTCTTGTTCACGAGTGAGGGAAGGGTGGAGCGTGAGATCGACAGGCGGATTGGTGCTGCGTCTGCAGTGATGCGGGCGTTGTACCGGTCTGTCGTGGTGAAGAGAGAGCTGAGCCGAAAGGCGAAGCTCTCAATTTACCGGTCGATCTACGTTCCTACCCTCACCTATGGTCACGAGCTTTGGGTAGTGACCGAAAGAACGAGATCGCGGATACAAGCGGCCGAAATGAGTTTTCTTCGCAGGGTGTCTGGGCTCTCCCTTAGAGATAGGGTGAGAAGCTCGGTCATCCGGGAGGGGCTCGGAGTAGACCTGCTGCTCCTCCACATCGAGAGGAGCCAGTTGAGGTGGCTCGGGCATCTGATTAGGATGCCTCCTGGACGCCTCCCTGGTGAGGTTTTCCGGGCACGTCCAACCGGGAGGAGACCCAAAGGAAGACCCAGGACACGCTGGAGAGATTATGTCTCTCGGCTGGCCTGGGAACGCCTTGGGATTCCCCCGGAGGAGCTGGCCCAAGTGGCTGGGGAGAGGGAGGTCTGGGCTTCTCTCCTTAGGCTGCTGCCCCCGCGACCCGACTCCGGATAAGCGGCAGAAAATGGATGGATGGACCTCTAAAACAAATTCACAAAAACTTCTGCATTTGTTTGCTTTAAATTAAGTCATTTTTTGTGCTTAAACCAAACAAATCTGTCTCAGAGTTGAACATTTTCAAGCATCTTCTGTGCATAACTCAAAACCACGGAATAAAAAATAATTGTTTCCTTTTAATGGTCAATTGCCAGTTGAATATGCAGCTTTGTAGCTTTCCTTTGGGAATACTTTGAGAAAATGTAATAATGAGTTGCATTTTATTGTGTAGCAGCTCAACCTGAAGCTGTTTTTCGGCTTTTGGTTCATTTTCTTATCTTTATTTTTGGCTGCAGGAAGTGTTTTATTAAAATAGTTCAGTTGTACACTTATCAGCTGAAACCATACTTTACTCAGGGGTTAGTTGGTTTTGTGTGTGTGTGTGAGAGAGAGAGAGAGAGAGAGAGATAGATAGATAGAGAGAGAGAGAGAGAGAGAGAGAGAGAGAGAGAGAGAGAGAGAGAGAGAGAGAGAGAGAGAGAGAGAGAGAGAGAGAGAATTAATGTGCTCTTATATATCTAACGAGTGAGAAATAATTCCATAACCTAAACATTTGTAAATAAAACAATATTTACTAATAAAATATTTTTTAGAATAGATGTTTTTAGCTTCAATAAATGGAAAAGATACACCCAATATACAGTATTTGTAGTTTCAGGGGAGAAATGCCATTCAGCAGAAACAGACCTCGCAGTTTCAAACTTATGCATATAGTCAGAAAGTATGACGTTTTCTAGTATTTTTACAAAATGCGTAGCCAGCATAGATAGTACTCTACCCTAAGCAGCCCAGCACCACCCCCCACCTTGTCCTTCTTGGTGGCGCACCCTCCTTTAAAAGCTTTTTTAATTATGGCAGCCATTAAAGCAGGGCTGGCTCCTGGCTCTCACTGAGGGTAGGGTATGCACCGCTGCTCCTTTGAGCCAGCCACATGCATGTACAGTACACACTAATGTAATCACAAGTGCTTCAACCAGACAACAGAGCTGGCTCCTAGTCAGATTACATCTTTATAATTATCTTTTCTTGAGTCTGCAGAAGTGATGGCTTGTGCGCTGTCATTTATGCAGCAAAAAGGGGAATGGTTAAAAAAGAGAGCAAAAGTGGTTGCAAGATAATGCAGATGGACGAAGATAAAGGGCAGCAAAGCTATAAAATACTGTTTCTGTGCTTCTCCCCAAAGCGGAGGTGTGTGTCTTCTGCTCAATTGTTCTCATCAGAAACTGAAAAAAAAAGCTGGGCTAAATATAGAAAGGGCAGCCAGGCAGACTGGATATCTCATCCACTAAAAACAGATAAGTACACTTTAAATTATCGATTGTCCATCATATAAACGAAGCAAAGATGCTGACTTCATCGCTCGCAGCTGATCTCTGAGCGCTAACAAGAAAACCTGCAGTAATCCTGACCGCACAAGAACCAAGCTGTTAGACTAAGATGTATTTGCATGTAGAGGTGCAAGTTTAAGTGCTCCCAGGCCATTTCTACCTGCATGGATGTGTGTGTTTATGATGTCCCAAAGCCGTCTGGCCTGCATGAGACACTAATCCAATTGTCACTGTTCTGAGAGACATGTTTGACCCCGGGGCTTCTGGGGTCACACTGGCTTCCTGTTTGAACCAATGGGAAGACTCCATCAGTGGTATGACAGGCTGCTACAGCCGCTCTCAGGTTACACTTCCATGGCCCGGGAGTCACAGCACTCCTCGGGTAGTTTTCAGACACGTCCATATGTGAAGTGCAGTCACAGGGTGGGGCTCTGGGAGGGCCACACAGCCACAGAGCTGCAACCCTACCCACTTCAAAGAGTCCCTGTCATTTAGGTCCCTGAGGGCACCCTGCTGTTGTCCTCCTGTGGCTCTCTGGCCAACAAGTCCACCTCACAGGGGCTTGTGACGCAACTGAAAAGGCCTTGAAGTTGGACACCTTCCCTGCAGACCATCCTGATGACCTCTCCTGTGTGTCCATCAGTGCATCTCAGCTGATGGTGGCTCCACTTTGATGTGCTCTAAAACAGTGTAATCTGAGAAAACCATATAAGGACACCACTCCTTACTCTGGATGAGCCATGTATAGGCCATATGGAACAACCTGCTGCAGCCCCTGACTTTAAAATGCAGCTGTCATGTTGTATATAAGTTGAGAGATATTGCAGGCCTCTCTGTTATCAGTGTAAATGAATGAACAAAGACCACAACAAAGCCTCACTTGTTCTCTGGATCAGAATTATGCACACAAGAGCTTCTGGTGAGTGATGATCCTTTAAAAGGTGAAATGAATGGCCTCCTTTATGTGATGACTTTAAAAGATGACCTATAGATTATTTGTGTTTTAAGTGCATCTATTGATTTTTTTTTACACCATCAGATTTGAGGGTGTTTTCCTAATTCAGAAGAAAGATTTTAGTTTCAATCATTTAGAGAGAAAAATTACATCATATTGTGGGATGAAAACCAGACATAAGAGGTAATACATGTTCTCCTTTAATCTCACACTTTTAAGGTGATGGATAAGTTGACCCTAACGAGCAAAATGCACATTTGTTACGGAACAGTGTGACCCTTTGACACAAATTCAATTTTTTTTTGCTGATTCTTGTCTGGTTCTGATGGTCATCACTCATGTTGATTAAGTGAACCCGTCGTAACAGATCTGCAATGGAAGGACTTCTGGCAAAAGTGCAAATGAATTCAGGCTCAAGCCCTGAGGCTCCCTGCTGTAAGAGCCAAGGAAACGTTTTTAATGGACCAACTGGCTTGTCTGAGGTCAGAGGTTACATAAAAGTCAGTTTGGTTTAAACAATGTTACATGACAGAGACTAGAAGGCGTTTGGGTGGGTGTCGTTTCTCTCAGTGGGACATCCTAAATGATCCCTGGACTCCTTCAGATGTTTATTTTCAGTTTAAGAGGGAAGTTAAAAGCTACAGAGAGAAAGTGTGACAGCTACAATCTGGAGGTGTTAAAATTCATCCACTCTCACCCCCTGTGTTGTCAAATCCAAACAAACAGGAATGAAGCTCTTTGGTCACTAACTCCTTTGGACGTGCCTCCACCTAAACAAAGGTTGTGCACGGGTCAGCAGCTACCAAGTCAAAACTGATCAGAAGCACATGTGATGATTATTACTGATCAGACCTGAAAGTGTGAAAATAGGTCATAGATTATTACAAAGATCAGGTGTCATACAGAGAAAGCATACATATAATGTACTTTCTCCTTTAATACAAACCATCTCCTGAAAATTTAGATTGTTAGAAAAAGAAAAACCACCAAAGGCATTGGTTAAAAAAATATACAGCAGAATGGGTTTAGTTCCTCATGAGCCTTTAAAGGTGAGGTTCAAAGAGAAACATGTAAACGTGTTCTTGTATGATGAAAATAGTCTTTTACTCCTACTTTCTGCACATACCACTGAACGAAAATAGAGGGGGAAATGCTCAGATTAGAAAAAGCCTCACAGATCTATGTCACACAGTAAATTAGCATGCATGGACTCACCCATCTTGTCTTGCGATTGGGAAAGGCTGTTGTTGGTTTAGAATCTAGGAGAGAGAAGAGCACGTCTTGGCTAGTAGCAGCTAACCGTTAGCATTAGCAACTCCACCACATGGAAGAACTCCTTCAGATTTGTGCTATTTGTAGAGATAAAACATCAACGTTGCATTTTTTTTACCCAAGGACGAAAAGCGAACAAAGGCAGAGGAAGAGTTATGTTGCTGTTAGCCAATCAGAGGCAAGATGTTCAGATATTAAGCGTACTAATGTGTAAGACTCTACATCCTGCTGTTTTCTGCCCCCCCCCCCCCCCCCCCCCCCCCCCCCCCCCCCCCCCCCCCCCCCCCCCCCCCCCCCACACCTCCAACTAACTTCCGCTTCCTGAAACAGGAGCACCAGAGCATTTTTTCAACACTAGTATTTTTGCAATTTTTTTTAAGACATGTACCTTGTAAGAGTTTGTGGTGGTGGTAGAGGAGGAGTGACATACTTTAACATTAGCTAGTGAGAAAACTCTTGGCAAATGTATGAAAAACGTCTTGCAGCACATTGATGTTCTTTAACAATTCCCATTTAAAATGAAGTCTTAACAAATATGGTTCTACGTTTAGTCTTTCCCAATTTTACTTGAGTGAGCAGTTGATTAGGGCACTATTTTCATGGACTTCTCCCTGGCTGTCGTTGTTTCCGTCTTGACAAAGACTTCATATTCCAGAAAGAAAAAAAAAACATTGCAAAATGTTTAAAAGCCACATAACACAACAACACTTGAAGGATGTGGTTCCTTCATTTGTAAACAAGAACGAGTGACCACCACAAAATCCTGGCTGCATTCTAATGGACTATAATGTGTGTGATTCCCCGAGTGAGAATGTCTATGAAGGTCAGAGATCCAGAGTTCAAGTGGGTCAAGGTGAAAGCATCTAAGTGCTCTGCAGATGTGGCACCAATGGATCACTGATGTATTCTAGTGGCAAAACACAATCAAGAATATTTTATTTCAAAATTTGATTCCATGCAATGCTGGAAAAAAGATATGAAAGTGAAATTTTCATGAAAAGTTAAGAGCATCTATGCTCATGCATGGAGATTTTCATAAAAACATATCACATCAACTTTTGTGTTGATGGCTGTAATGAGTGTTTTAAGTAGCTACGTTTGTGCTAAACTATTAAAAGACAATTAAACTGAATGCATTTATGTTTTGCACTTATTGTATTCGATGTGATTTCAAACTGACAGCTCGTTTGTGCTTTGAAGAAATTAACAGCACCCAAAGATCAACTTGTTTGTGGAAAATCTACAGAAATAGCTACTAAACATCCTAACATTATTGTAATGATTTTAAATGGGATATTTCAAGAACATGAACTGGGAAAACTGCAGTGCTGAACAACTGGAACTGATGTTAAAAGTGGGTGGGGGTGGTATATCTGACTGGATCAGTTCTCTCTGGATCATATCTTGTACCAAAGTTTAAAACAACTTCACCAGCAGTTATCACTTCATTTCACTTTGAACCGAACTGCTGGAGCGACATGCGGCCCAGTGATCCTTCCCCACGGCTACGGCATGAGAGCGGCTGAAGAGATTTGGAGGAACATTTGGTCGGAGCAGGCCTCTGTGACTGACTCTTCCTGTCATGTCTGGAAGTAATCCACTCTTCTTCAATGAGGGGGAAAAAAAAGGAAAACTATAAACTGACAATTCCCGAATGGGTATCACGTTCCTTCTGCAACTCAATTAACTCTCCGTGGTGCATTTAAAGTTTACCTCTTAAAGTGAAACTGGAAGGAGGACATTTATCTTGGGTCATTTTTAGTGGATATGATGGAATACAAATATATAAAAAGGCATTCAGAAGCATTGAACTAAAGAATTTAATAGCTCAGTAGGAAAGTCTGGCATGTTGGTGAGATTCCATGTAAATAAAAGAGCTCTGACTTTCTTTTCTTTGAGCTAAAGAGGGAAATGAAACATTAAGATAAGAAGGATCTGTGTGAAACTGTTGAATCCTGGTTGTGTAGACCTCCCAAAAGCTGGAGATTTGATTCTTCATCCTTCAATCCACCTTTAATCTTCTCTTTATCCATGGATTCTATTTTTTAAATTATTTTTCTACAAGCTGAAACTGTCATCACTCTTAATTCCCAGCAACCTTTTCTGCGATCTTACTGTTCTCTAGAAAACCATCGATTAGCAGGGGACATCGTGACTGGCTGCACTGTCACAGAGCAGCTCATGGGGATCAATCAGCCTATTGTTAGCTTGAACTACTCGATATTTTTATTCCACTGAAGATTAAAGATCAAGGCTGGACAAGACTGTGAGGGAAGAGATAAAAAAGAATAACTTTAGGTGTTTATATTTATTTATTTATTTTTTACATTTGCTCCCTCAGCTGTCACAGAGGTATTCTGAACTTTAAACATGCAGATCAAACTAAATCAGACTTAAAATACTCAAGCATCAGCCAGAAGGGAATTTTTAAAATACCACAACACACAAAACAACGAGCACAAACATTTTTTCTGCTCACACCCAAGGCATGACACTTTGTGTACATCAACAGAGAATAAACCTGATGGATGGTTTTTGGTATCCATCTGTTGATGTTTCCAAGCTGTTCAAGGGCTGTAAGGCATTATCTTTGGTTACAGCGTCCCCCAGTGGCTGCTGGTGGTGTTGCAATAAAATCTGAACTCGGATGTTGCAAGAAAATATTTATGAACTGAATTTGCAAAGTTAATCTAAAACAAACTGATAACCAATCTGATATAAATGCATCATATTTTAGTTTATATGACTGGCAAGAATTCCATGTAAACCAAACAGACCTGAAACAACTATTCAACAATTCTCACTTTAGTCTTACAATAGAATAACATGGAATAGAATAGAATTGAACAGAACAGAACAGAACAGAACAGAACAGAATAGAATAAAGTAGAATAGAATAGATAATCCATATTTTGTCCCTCAGTAGGGAAATCTTGGAGTCACAGCAAAAAAGTAGATTCATAGTATCAATTTAAAACTGACAGCAGTGGCAAAGAAGAATAAAAAACAGAATAAAAGGCTAAACGATGAACAAAAATCATACATGCAATAAAAAAAGATTTTTTTTTTTACAAAACTTAAAGAAAATAGGCCTCCTGCTTTCTTGTAGCTAAATCTGCATATTGGGAAATAAAAATATATTTGTTTCTCTAATGAAAACTCACAGTGATGTGGTTGCATGAACTACGTGAATAAAAACCAGATGAATAATGGTTTATTTTAAATTCCAGTGTCCATTTCTGTTCCCAGAGCTTCCATGTTTTTTCATACTGGTTTTTAGGGTTTCAATGCAGATGAAACAATTACATCACTGATTAGAATGACTGGTCTAATAGATCTCAGGTCAAGTAACTCAAAAATAAATGTTCCCACTGTGCAAAGACCTAGTTAGGACGTCATACAGACGTGGTCTGGACCGACAGACTCAATATAGACAAGATCTGCATGTCTATGCGACGTTGACTGCAGGGTTCCTTATTGGTTGATTGTGGTTCTCATAATATGACAGTTAACTGCAGATGTACAAATGTGGCCCATTGATTGGAATAATATTGCAAAGGTGTCTTTGAGCTGTAGAACTGAGAAAAACAAAACAAAACAGATAAATTAGAAACTCATCAATTCATCATTAAATCAGTACTGAAGGCAAACTTTTACAACTTGGCTTTTGGTCAGTGATCACTTCTTCTGCTTCTTTTTATTACTTATGTAGCCTTTTTGTTTTATATATGAGTGTTATTCTTATGCCTTGCCTCTAGTTGTAGGCCTTTTTACCTGTGTATTGTGGTCTGTTTTTAACGCTGTTTATGCAGTCTCTAGTTTTAGTGAGTTTTTAGTGTGTTGATACAACACTTCTCTCTGTGGAGCAATGTCTATATCTGTGCCTAGCATTTTTTATGTGTTGCTTTGCTGTGTTTTTCTACAGCACTTAGGTAATCTGCCATGCTGTTTTTAAATGTGCTTTAGAAATAAAACTGGCATGGTATGGTATTGACAAATAAGAGACCAGATGCTGCCCAATAAGTCTTCAAGGACTTCATGATTTTTACCATAAGACTGAAAAAAGCCTGAAACACGCATTTGTCTTATTCTTAAAACAGATTTTTCTGGTTTCACATTCTTTTAGGGTACAGATTAAAAAAATATTTTCAGAACATCAATACCAAAATATATGTGAAGCACCAGAAAATATCTTTAAAAAAATCATGGTTTTCCTCTGTTTTCATCTGAAGAAGTGATTTTAGACACTAGATGGCAGCCAGCACCCATCTGTTGTAACCGGGTTTGCATCATCTCACCAGCCCGCCTGTCGCCTGCAGCTCTACATTCAAACTGAATTACTCCATGAAATAGGATTACGTGTCAAGCAATGCAATGATTGAGCACAATTGTTGCAGTTTGGCAGGATAGCAGAATAAAAAGGAGGTATCCAAACAAACATTTCCTGTTTGTCATGCTGATGTGAGTCGTGTGTGAAACAACATTAAGATAAGTCAGGTGTCAAATGATGGGTATCTTAGCATCAACAAAGCTTTTCTTTTTTCCAAAGTGAGTAAAAAAATAGCAGTCGCTTGTCTGGATGCTCCCCAGAGAGTATACAGACAGAGTTATGGCCCTATAATTATGTGCAGGAGTGAAAGCGTGTGTATAAATGAACGTGCTCTGGTTTAAAAGGAGTTTTATTATGGTTGCTGTTGCTTCAGATTGTGGATCTGGGAGGGAATCTCCCTTTATGGCTTGTTTTTTTCCCCTCTCCCAAAGAGCTGCTTGATGCCCATGCTAACTGAAGGGGCTAGTTTGAATTATACAGAGGCACACTTAGCATTTGAAATCTCCAAATAACAAAAAAACAAAAGCAACAGAGAAAGGGATCGTTCTCCTGCTTCGTAATATGATTTTTATTTTCTAAACAGGTGTGAAAGATGGAAAAGCAGCACCTCAAAGAACTTCCTCTTTATAAACTTTTTGATGTCTCAGTGAGTCTGGATCGACAGGGTCACCTCCACATTTGTGCTACTGCAGCTTTTGACCCTGAGAGGTCATATCCCACTGTAGGAGAACAACAGAGCCAATTAACCTCTGATCTGAGACCAATTAACCCTTCTGCTGCACCACAAGCAGAGAGGACTCTGCCACCATTATTAACAAGTGCAGAAGCAAATTGTTTAAACGAGTTGAGATCAGGTCATTTTTGGGTGCAGCTTGTCTGCTAGAAGAAAGCTGCATCAACTAAAGGAAGAGGGAGGACAGGGTGAGTAAAAACTCATCTATGAGTCTAATTAAGCAGAAATGGAGCCGTTGGGAGCTAGGCGACCTGCATAGTGATATCAAGCAATGCAGTTCATTAACCTATTCTTAATGAACTGTGTGTTATTGAAGAAAGTCTTTATTAATCACACCTCAGTGAGGTGACGGTCAGAGGTTCATCTGAGCTCACCATGGCCATCAATAGCTCTCAGCAGAGCTGCAGATCAATGGCTGTTCTGAAAGCAGACAAGCTGCATGATTTAAATGTGAGAGGGTGTGACTTTGAAGTTACACACATCTTCTATTGTCATCAAATATATTCGTCTCCCCCCAAAAAGAACAAGCACAGTTTGAAAACAAACCACTTGATGGGAGCAGGTTGAATCTGGAGGCTGCTGGGTAAAAACAAACATCTGAGTTCAAATGGAAAAGAGACACAAAAGAGCTTTATTCTATTTTCTCTTGTTGGCTGGATTAATTGAGTAAATTAGAAAGTAGATGAAAGAGAAAAGGAGGGATAGATGGGGAGCGATTGAAACAAGGGAGGGAGTGAGGGAGGAGAAGGATTCGATAAAGAGGGGGATATGCACAAACACAGCAGACAAGGAGAGAGGGAGGAAAGAAACTGTTAAAACGTCTGTTCGCTCCTTCCACTCTCAGCACCGCTCAGTGAGTGCGGGAGGCTGCAGCTCCATCCCTCCTGGACCTCCACCGGCAGCAGACAGGATCAACGCACTTCCCAGCCAACGCATCTCCATCTGAACTGGGATAACTTCCTTCTTTTTTAATGGATGACAGCAGACCACTGCGTGTAAATGGATTTGTCACACTGATCTGAGTCCAGCAGGATTGGGGAGGACAGAACAGCCAGAACAGGGGCGCTCCGAGTGCTTTCCAGGGGTTTTGTGTTTGTTTTGTCTGTTAGTGGAAGCAACACTTCAGCTTGCCTCGGATATGGGACCCTGCGTCAGCCGAGAGGGATCCGGAGCAGGAGGAAGTGCATCTTCCTGAAGAAGGAACAGCCTGCCTTGGGGAGGGTTTTTTCCCGTTTTTCTTTAATTTTTAATTATATAAATATATTTCCACTGGGGAGGGGGAGCTGTGAGTAACAAGCGCCGGAATGATGCGTCCCAACCGCGGCTTCATCCTGTTCCTCCTCAACGGAACCGCTTGTTTGGTAAGAAAAGACTGTGGAGAAAAAAAAGTCACGCTCTCTCTTTCACGCATCTCGCAACGAATTACTCTTAATTGTCCCAATTAACACATCATCATCATCATCATCATCATCATCATCATCATCATCATCATCATCACCGTGTTTCTAGAATAAACTTCTGAAGTCGCTGAGAACAAGAACCAACGCGCACAAAGACTTTTCTTGGCACCGGAGAGCCTATTTGTGCAGCTGCTGGTCTCTGCAAAGATGCGCAAGCCAGTCTTGTTAGTTCTGTTCCGTTCAGAAGCTTATGTTTGTGCAAATTTGGCAAAATTATGAATATAATAGTTCTGCCTTCCTGCTCGTCTGGCTCGAGTCTGGTGAAGTCATTCATCCCACGAGACTCTCCAGGAGACGCGTGCTGCGCGCGCCGGTGACCATCAGCTCTTTGTCAGGGATTTTTTTTTTAATCATCTTTTCAGTCTGCCCGTCCTTCATTCTGCATTGTTTAAAGACTGTGGTGGTATATAATTATCAGTTTAGTTGCTCTAACACCTAAATGACCTAAATCAATTAAGTAATTAGAAAGGAAAATAGGGTAAAACCTGTATATTAAAAAAATAAACCTATAAAATTCACGTTTGAAAACTTTTATATAGACACTTTTTCACAGAAAAAAAACATTTAAAGAAATATTAATATAACATTTGGTTGCATGTGGTGGTATAAAATACTACTACTACTACTACTACTACTACTACTTTCAAAGATCTGCAGAAGGATAACAGAAAGTTTGAACTTAAATACTTCCAACATTACATAACTCACAATCAAATTCAGATCTCCCATCTTCTTTCATGTGGGCTCCAGACATTTTTTAAAGCAGCCTTTAATGAGAAGTCAGTTCATAATTCACATGAGAAAACTTGAAAACATCCTTCTGTTCGGAAACCCTTGGGCTGAGCTCAGCCATCACAAAGCCCAGGGAATGAGCAGCATCCAAAAAAAAAAAAAAAAAACCACACAGCAGACACTTCAAGTGAGTTTCAGAAGCTGCTTAATGCACCTTTTAGTTTCTCTCCACAAGTGACCTTGTGATTCTTCTATTAAAGTGCTTTTCTGCAGCTCAGAGCCAAATAATTGCCCTTTTGTTGATTTGAGTTGTAAAATGATTACATGCAGATATAATTGGCATTGACAGAGCCCTTTGAAAGCAGGGACCACACTGCTTTAAAATATGTGGAATGTGCAACCAGATCCTAGAGAGGGGATAATAGGCTTAACGCACTTGTTGTTTTAGTCCCAGCAGCTTTTTTTTTTGTAGCTGCAGGTCTACAGTGTAACCCAGAAGGGCTGTAGCTAATGATAAGGAAATTAATTGTGTTTTTTTTTCTTTCTGCTTCTCACCACTCCATGTATCTATATGAGAACATGACATGCCTCAGCAGGAGATCACGGGTAATTCATTAACCATGTGACTTTGATAAATTAGGGTGCAATTAATACATTAACCAACTTTTGTTATTATGTAACAGACCAGTACTTGATAATTAGCAACCCACTCTGCATTATAAATGGGATTTGGAGTATTTTCTAACTAATAGAGTTGAAATTCTCAGACAGGGGTTGGTCTTTGGGGATATTTTGCAAAAGATGACTATTAATACAAGGTGTCACACTGGCTGCTGTTTATGTGATTAATAATGTGTTTCAGATGCTAATTATCTGGATTTGACTGAAGGGTTATTAATAATCCAAACCATCTCAGTTGTGTAATTGACTGCTTGAAAAATAGATTTTATTTTATTTTCTGGCAGCAGTTTGTGCTATTGTCCATCAGTGAGACAACTAGATCTGCCTCCCTGATAGAAAATAGAAACAATCTGTGCAAATGTTGAGGTGAGGTGAGCACTTTGGATCAGTCATCAGTAAGTTGCTCTTGCATGAAGACTATTTTTTTATTTCTTAATGAATTAATAAGTTGTTAGGCATTTCATTTGACACATTTTGCACATTTTTAATGTTTAATTTAGTGATAATGAGAAGATGAAGCAATAGCATATTTCATTTAGGAAGCTGTTAAAATATTTGACATTTTTGTCTCAAAATAGAAAAACAGAATTACCAAAGCAGCCATCACTGAAAGGACACAAAAGAGAGGCAACAAATAAAACGATGAGAGACTTAAAGACGAAGAATAATAGGATTTAGAGGTGTTGTAAAGGACTAAAAAAGAGGTTTGTACACTTTGTTTAGAGTATTTGTGTCCATAATGCAGAAACACACGCACGCACACACACACACACACACACACACACGGATAGGTTTAGTCGTAAACAACTGCACACACACAGCACGACGCTGACAATCTGCATTAGCAGACCAGCTTGTGACATCTGGAAGAGGTGAGGTTAATTAGACCTTGTCCTCTCTTCCAACAATATGAGTAACTACCAATAGAAGGATGAAGTGTCCTCAAATTGTGCATTGAACTCGGCTGCTCCAGTAGGCTGCAGGCCGTTCCTGCTCGCAATCATTTCAAGAACACTCCACTTTTCCACGAAATGCCGTTTTGCTCTTATTCATGCGGTATAAAGCATTTTAAATAAGAATGTGAATATAAGTATAATTATAATACAAGGGAGCATAACCTTCACATATAAAGGTCGCTGTAGATGCAGGGGTATGGGTCTTCGTGCGTGTCCCCCGCTGATGTTCTAGAAGGGAGCCTCAGGTAGCCTCTGTGTGGCCTTGAGAGACAGAGCTGCTTTATTTTCAGTCTGATTGCTTTTTGTACAAATGTACACAGGCCATCACGCTCACCAGCTGCATTTCAGCCCTGTAGCTGAGCGCTGACTGTCACTGTGTGCAGATTGAATTTCTGTGAAGACATTCATACATGATCAAAGGGCTAAATGGCACATTCCTCCATGCATGGAAATAATTTGATGTGCAAACAAAACAGAAACCCTTAAAGAACACACCTGGGGAATTAAAGCCCTGTTCTGCCAGGGTTTCCTTTACTACACATCACCTTTCATTTGACTTTGCCTTCAGCAAGGACAGATTTATTTAACACGACGCTTCAATTAAAACACATCATGTTCAAACATTTAAAGCTTTTCAGAGTCCTAACAAAGAGAGTGATCGTACGCCACTGAGTGTGCATTTCAGTTATAACATCACACAGACTGACAACAAAAAGCTTAAAGCTGCTCCCAGTTTGCCTGGAACATCATAAGACAGCTCGGTGCAACAATTCTCAAACACACACTGAGCAAACGTGAAGATTTGTGTGTCAGGTTAAAAAGCAGAAGCTGCCTGACGGTGAATCTAACCGCTTCAGACTCGGCTTTCCGTTTGAGCTGTCACAAACTCTCAGAGTCACGTTTCTGAGACGCCTGTCCCCCTCATGGGGTCACTCACCTTGTCCGTCCAGATCCGTCCCAGGCTAAAGCAGAAACGTTCTCTTAATTCTGAGAAAACCAAGCTTTCTCTGATATGGCAATACTGCATAAAGTCACCAATGTGGCCCAATCCAGCAGCGACTGCCATCACTCTTGCAATGTGCTTGTCAGAGCTTATGAACCACCCCTCTCCACCTTCTGTCCCTCGCATATGCTCCAAAGACAAAAGTCATTCATTAGTGTCTCGTTTCTGTCAGGAGATGCTGGATATGTTTCCTTAGAGGGAGCATTTACTCAGGTGGAGACATCCAACTTGTGATTTCTTTATGCCAGAATACATCTTTTTACATAATGCATGAATATGTGTGTGTGTGTGTGCGTGTGCGTGCGTACACGTGTGTGTCGGTGTGTGTGTGTGTGGAGGGGGGGGGTCTCAAATCTGTGGTTAAACATGCAAAAACAAACTGATATTACAACTATATTAAAATATAAGATCAAACCTGAATGTTGAGGATTTACACAGTGAAGTGAAGATGTTTCAGTTAATGAGGTTAATCAAGGACACATCTATGTTATCCTCAATCACCAGTGAAAATAGGAGGCATTTTATTTTTAGGTTTATTTCAGAGATTGCTTATTTGTGTGGAAGCATCATAATCTGTGTGTCTACAGTGGCCCAGAAAGGACAAACTGTCTCTAGAGCAAATCTTTAAAACTCTTGGATCATCTTAGTTAGAAATAATAAAAATAGGTTATTTGTTTATAAGTTTGAAATTTGGACACGGATCACTAAATCATAGAAACGAGAACTTAGAATAAGTTTAATAATTTGTTATTTATAATAAAGAATTAAAAGTTTTTCTGTTTCTGTTTTTGTTCGTAAATTTTCATTATTTTATTTAACTCCAGCTCTTTTTTCATGAACTTAAAACATAAAATTCCATTTGTACTTTTTCAGAATTATTTTTATTACACAGTCTTAAGATAATAAAGAGCACCCATAAAGCCTATTATTCCATGACTTCACCATGGCAGGGGAAGGTTTAGATTCTGCTAGAACATTTATCGTAGCTCCAGGGTTCTTTACACTTTAATCTAGTTTTTCCTGGACTTTATTTTCCTGTTTTGTTCTATTCAAACACATTTCCTAACACTAAGCACTCACAAAAACAATATATAAACATGAGAGAGCAGTGAATGAGCAGGGCTGAACCACCTGCCTGTGGGGTGAAACAGCTTGAAATATTCGCTAGCACAGCATGAATGACCCCAGAAGTGGATCAACACACACACACACTCACACACACACCTCCCAGCTAACCCCTCCCTCAGACGTGAAGCTGCCCAACAGCTGGGGCCGACAGAAAATACACTCCCTTAAACAAACCAAGAGCTGTCCTGAGACTGAAACTGTTGTCGACTCTAAACCAGCACACTTTATAGTGGGATTGCGTTCTGAGAGGCTCTGGCAGAGCTCTGTAGGTTGGGTTGGGTTATTAGAGTGAAACGACTTGCAGGCTCGGGTAGGACGAGTGGGTGTAACTCCCCAGGGATCCAGATAAAGATGCGTTTGACTTTTACCCAGAGATGAATAAGTAAGGATGGGAAAATCCTCATTTTCATTTTTCAGAGCATCTACTGGAACTGACAGCAGCAAACACTTGTTTAAAAAATTATTGTGAAAATTCACCCTTTCAGGAAAATAAGTCAATATTGAACCAACCTCTCATGGTTTCAAGATCAGTTGGCGTCTCGGTGTTATTAGAAAAGGCGATCTGGGAGCAGGGGATGTGGGTTTATTGAAGGGGGAACACCAGGCTGTCAGAAGAAGGCGGGGAGGAAAGCCAGCACTTTCTTGATGCTGCAGGCTCATGCTGACCTCATCGCGGTGTGACTACAACTGCTTGATCTCACACTAGAAGAAGAGCAGCGAGCAAGAGCCCATTTAGATTCTCAATCCGCTGACAATCTGTAAACAGTCCGTTCTGCATGAATGAACATCCTGTGTAGTTCACCAGCATGCCAGCCAGTGACGGTACGCTGATTTTCAGGGTCAGAGTGGTGCACACGTCCAGAGAAGGACCACTGAGTTTTTTTTTTTTTTTACTGAGTTTAAAACAATGCACAGCCACATGGTTCAGGAAATTCTGGCTGAGTTGAAAAATTTTTGCAGGGTGCATCGATTTCTGTGTTGAAGTGAGAATGACCTGCTGTAGAGTACAGGGGCGCAATTACCTTAAAATTGATTGCACCAAGAAAGCCTCTGTGTTCCTGCGGGGTTAACAGTTTAAAGTGTTTTGTTTGGTTTTATTTATCACAATTTAGCAGTTCTGAAGAAAAAACATCGTATTTAAAAAAACAAACTGCGGCAATAGTTTAGGAGAATTGAGTTAAAGCCATACTATGCAACTTTTTCTTATTTTTAAATCATTTTCTTGAGCCAGTATGTGCTAAAATGACCCTTTACAGGGTTAATGTAATGTTACTCAGACCCCCACCCGCACTCTGTGGCCAGAATGTTGCACTTGCAACTTCAGAGTGGCGGGCCGCTCCCTGCTGGACTGGCTCTGCAGTCTGCTTCCAGCATGTTTCCTGCATGTTTTAGATCATGAACACAGCTGATTTAGTGATGAACCGCTCCTGTAGACACTAATGAAGGCTGAGGAGACATTTCAGCAGTTAGATTACGGTGTTAAAAAGACGAACGCACAGCGAGGAGATAAGTTTTACTTGTGCTTTAGCTAATGAACACTAGGGGGTGCTAAAAACAAGCTAAAACTTCCAAGTGTTCCTTTAATTTAAAGATTTCATTCATATTTTTGCTTTGTATTTTCAATTCATGATAAAAAAAAAGCATTATTTGCTGATAGTATATTTTTTTATCAGTGTGATTCAATAGAGGTCACTAGACATCAAGTTTGTTTAAAGGATGAAGCTTTTGTCTACCTGCTGACATTTCCAGATTAATTCTGATCTGTCTTAAATGGACTGCAGTATCCACCTGTTGTCACAATGAGGGTAAAATGTCTGACAAGCAAGCATTTGTGATCAGATTACACTTCCCTGATCACTTTTATTGGCTGACAAAAAGTCCCAATCAGCTAGAAAGCTGCAGAAGCATTTGGCACTTTAGAAAAAAGCTGCTTGTCGTAAGGAAACAAATTGTTTGGACAGTTTTCTGCAAACCTCAGGGTGAGATGGAGCTATCCGGTTAATCATTTAACTCCAAAAACCAGTGCATCATGTTGGATGAAAGCGCTTAATAAGAACACATTTAGCTGAAGGTGTTCATGCCCAAACCTGTTAAGCTCTTCCATCTTCCTCCAGACCAATGTTGGGATTGTAGTGATTGCTTTAATCAGCTGCGTTCCATCAGCTTCCACTTTGCTCTCCTCTCTCTCTCTCTGGTAAAGAGCCGTGGCCAAAGCGTCCCCTGCTGCCACTCTCCATCCTCCTTTCACTGCCAACTTGTCGATAAAATATAATGTAAAAATTTGATAGCCAATTCAGAGCTCAGCTTTGCTCTGAACATACAAAATGAGCTCAGATCCCCAGGGACCCACAGCAAGCTGTTCAAAAACAAGGCAGGTAAAAGGATGGAGGATGCAGAAAAACACAGGACAGATTGGGAAAGAGTTTAAAATAAAAAGATTTAGTGCAGCAAGTTTGTCACCTACTGCAGACCTTAAGCTCCTGTGACCCCCCCCACCACCCCCCCGACGGGCTGAAGTAAATTATTCATTGAGAGTCAAACAGCTTGTTTCTTGTGAAATTACCTTTCTCTCCCTCACCTCTTCTTAGATCTACACCGGCCACGAGAATAATTAGAGCACAGGAATTTTCAGACTTTAATCATGTAATCGAGAAATCTCCTGCAGAGAGCATATTCCATCTGGAGAGGAGGCCAGGAAAAAAAGGGGTTTGTGGGTGAATGTGGTGGTGAGGTGATGAAGCATTGATGGACACTTTAGAAATCTGAGCTGCTTGGGTCTTTAATTAACATTTAATGTCATTTTAGAGATGAAAATTTTAAATTTTGCAGTCAGAGAAAAGTGAAGCGGTTATTGAACTTGTCAGCTCCCCAGGACGAGGACACAGTTCAGACATTTTTGGCCTGCTGGGTGGAAAGCTGTTGTGTATCGAGACATCTGTTAACTTTTGTTCAAACAAAACAATAAGTCAAAATTTTGTCACATTTGTTTTAATGACAAAAATGACAACAGAATATTCCCTTTTATTTGAGCCGTCAACACAGTGCTACTGTATTATTATATTTAATAGAATTAATATTAAAATGTGACAAAGTCAAGTGTTTAAACTTCTTTAAGCTCAGAGTTTGATGTTGTTGCTGAGGATACACCAGACTCCACTTTGATCACCAACTCTTCAGCTGTTTTGTGCATCCATCACTGTCTGATGGCTGAAAATCCATAAGTTTAAACTTAACCCTACAGTCAGAGGAGTTGTTGCTGTAGTTTACTCCATTGTGACTGTTTGCAACTCATTGGAGACACAAATTTGCAATAATCTACGTAAGAACTGCAATGAACTGAACAGAAAATTGAGATTTTGATAAAGCAAATCAATCCAGCCGTTCATTTTCTACTCCATAACCAAGTTTAGATTACTCCAGCTCCTCCCGGGGGACGTTCTCATGCCTAAGAAGACAAAAAAAATCTCTCTAGTGAGTTCTGGGTCTGGTTAGGGATCTCCTCCCAGTGGGACATGCTTGCAAAACCTGCAAAACCTCCAAAGAGAAATGAGGAGGCGTCCCAGTTAGATACCCAGGCCGCTTCAGCTGACTTTTTGATGCTAAACTCTAGCAGTTCAGCTTAAATCAAGGACCATGTGTCGTAACAGACCACCACATCAGTGAGGATCCATTCACGGCGCTTGAAGACAAATACAAAATTTAACTGCATTCCGAAAATTTCCAGAAGGTGCTTTTATATTTTAGTCGTGTCATAAAATAAAGTCTCAGTCCGAGGACTCTGTGCTTCTCAGATTTCACCTCCTGATCTCTGCACTGTATCATGGCAACGTTTGCATGTGCCACCAAGGGAGGAGGTGTTAAAACAGTGAACCTGTCACTGCAACAGGCAGATTATTGCCTGTGGAGCAGACACGCTCAGAAGGATCACTCCCCTCCCTGTACTTCCTGCTGGGAGAGAGGCCTGAGGCCTGTGCTCGCTGAGCCTGAATGACTCACAATTACCACAGCTCTAGAGCCGGCAGCCTCCTCCATCCTCTCCAGCCGTTTCACTGACTCACTTAGCACACATGACAAATGACAAAATCACCCCGAACCTCCACCCCCTCACTGAAACCCGACTGCCCATCGCCCACACTTTGCCATAGAGTCGGGATATATCTCGCCAAGCATCATGACACAAAACAAACTTACTCTCGGAAAAAAAAACTTGTTCTGGCCTTTCAAAGTGACATTACACCATATGGCTGGTTTCGTTTGTCATTAAAGGATGACTTCTAGGAGATCTGAGAGCAAGTGAGTGACAGAAATACCAAAAACAGATGGCATTAATTCCTGACGACGTCCGAAAATATTAAGATATTCCAGAAAAGTGAAGCGACTTAATATAAATAAACTCAGAGGTTATTCTTTACCATCTCAGTTTGCTTATGCAGCAGAACCCCGAGTTGGAAGAGTGCTGATAGTTAGATACTACACCTCATATACTTCACTAGTTAAACGCAGAGAGCCAACAGAGTTGTAGCAGTATGCAGTTTTCCACAATGGAAAGAGCTTGTTAAGTTATTCACTGAGGAAAATCCTTTTATGTGCAGGAGTCGCACATCATGCATGATTCAGCAAAGCATGTTCACATGTATGGAACTAACAGGTAAAGCCCCATCAGACTACCCATTTACCTGTGAAAACAATCAGTGCTTTGTGCCTATTGTGAGCATTACTGCTGCAGCTTTTCTCACAGCCACATTAAGCTCCTTCTAACATTTGTCTTTTACAACGATGCTGTGTGCAGAATCTAACACCTCCAGTGGTGCCAGACACTTAAATCTTCTGTTCAACAATAGCACAACACTCACTTCATCTCTCCTCATTCTGCTCCTCAGCCTCTTGGGCTCTAAACCGAAGACGGAGGAAGAGAGAGGGGGAACGCTGCCTGGTGTGTGAGCCGTAACTAAGAGCGCTGCCATATGTTTGTGTTCAGAGGCAGCGCTATGGTTAAAGGATCTTAAATAAGGGATGGTTTTAAAGAAATCAAGGGTTCTCACAAAAGGCTGCCTGTTTCTCCCTCTAAAAAAATAAACTCTGTTTCAAAAGTTTTTAATTCTGCTCAGATTTTGCTCATTATTTGTATTTCCCAAACACGCCACAATAACTGCCTGGCTGAATGATAAAAGGAGTTCTTGTCAGGGCTCCTGCGGCCCCCGTGGGGAGGCTGAAGAATCTGAGCGGCAGCGTAGCGCAGCAGCAGACAGGTAACTAGAGTTGAGGGCATCTGGCTTGTAACGCCCCCCCTCCCATGGGAACAAAGCCAGATTAAGGGAAGAGGGGAGTCCTCTCAACTGAGTCCAAACATCAGACCACAACCGCATCAGTGGGAATCCTTTTCATGGCACTTGAAATGCGATACGCATCGTTATGAAAGGAAATACATGGTTTTAGAGAGACAGAAAATCAATACGACTGACAGACTGCCGCGCGAGTTAACAAATGTGAGTGAGCTTGAAAAACCTGCATAAAGTGGAATAAAAATGAGTCAGACATAATAATCCTGACTAAGCCTGTATAAGGAAGCCCTGGCAGTCAAGACAGTAGCAGGATCAGAGCACAGACGCATGCATTATGCATCACCGTAAAATCCACTTAAGTTGAGCACACATAAATGCACAGGGTTCATATTTGCATCACTTATTGTTTGCATTTAGCACAACATCAAATTCACAAGCTGTGTTTGTGTTTTTGAGTCACAGGATGCACCAGCGCAGGATATTTCTGTGGGACATTAGACGAAAGCTACCTGCTAATAGATCATTATCACTGAATAATTATCCGTTACTTAACTTGCACATTTACAGTTTTCACACAGCTATTGTTGAGCACATCAGCAAAACCTTACCCCCCCGTCCTTTTCCCTCCCCCTAGATGATGTTAACATCTGACAGCTTAGTGTGCATGCAGATGCAGTTTTTTTTCTTTAATTGGAACACTGGAAGTCCTAATTGGACATTACACTTTATTCTTGGGCCCTCCTGCCGACCCACCTTCCCTTCTTCAAAAGCTTAGAACCTCTGATGAAGGTTTCCGAGACAGCGTTGGTATTTTCCCCACAAATGCAGCAGAATACACTTGTAGTATTTTTTTGGTCACATACATATAAGTGAGGTGAATAATCCACCACTGTAGTTCTAGTGAAAATGAGATCGTGAGTAAGAGGGACAACGTTGGCGCTAAATCAACCTCTCACCTCGGCTGTCAGGGTAACAACTTAAAGGGAGCTTTTAGTAATGATGGAGCTTTATTGTTTTACAACCTTTGAAGAAAATTGTCCACTCTCACAAATATTGATTAAACTGAGCAGGACCACAGGAGTAATACACTCCATGTGAATTCACTTTTAGGGTAGATTTTCTTTGAGAGGTGTTCTTTGATCCCGCTGGCCCTACCAGCAGCTCGGTGAGCTCAGGGAATTACATCGGCTCTATTTTCTCCTGCAGCAGAGGTAAACAGAAGAATGCAATAATAGCAACACCTGTACAGTTTCAAACATTCATATATGTGTATAATTGATATAATGTCACTGTTAACATCACTGGAGGTGTGAACAGTAAATTAGCTATTGATTAAATCTTTAATTTGTTTTTCTGTCTGTGTGTGTTTCTTTCAAACTTGCCAATAACACTTTCTTTCTCTATTTTCTTCCTGATTTTCCTCCTACACCAACCGTCTCCAGGTGGTGATGGGTCAGGAAGAGGACTCCTCCAGCCCCAAGAGCTCTTCAGATGCCTCCTCCAAGACGGTGGGCCTTCTGAGCGGGCAGGCTTCCCTCTCACCCCTGAGCCGATGGATGCAGCACAGTAAAAGCAGAGCGGCTAACGCTACCTCTCTGGAGTTGCCCTATCGCTCCCCAGTCCCTTTTGCCAAGCAGGAGTTTTCCAAACAGGAATTCTGGGAGATGTTAGGCAGTGACCTGCTTAAACCTGACACCTCTAGCTCCAGGGTCAAACGCCGGCCGATTGTTAAGACCGGCAAGTTCAAGAAGATGTTTGGCTGGGGAGACTTCTATTCCAATATCAAAACAGTGAGGCTAAACCTGCTGATCACAGGCAAGATTGTGGATCACGGTAACGGCACGTTCAGCGTCTACTTCCGACACAACTCAACGGGCCAGGGCAACATCTCAGTCAGCCTGGTGCCACCTGTCAAGGCGGTGGAGTTTGACCTGGAGCGCCAGAGCGTGGTATACCCGAAGGACTCTAAGATCTTCAACTGCCGCGTGGACTACGAGAAGGTGGATCGAAGCAAGCGCACCTCGTTGTGCACCTTTGATCCATCCAAGACCTGCTTTGTGGAGCAGATCCAGAGCCACGTCTCTTGGATTTGCTCCAAGCCATTCAAAGTTATCTGTATCTACATTTCCTTCTACAGCACAGACTACCGCCTGGTGCAGAAAGTGTGCCCGGACTACAATTACCACAATGAGATGCCCTACCTGCCCTCAGGCTAGAAGTGACACGTGGGGGGAGAGGAGAGAGGAACGGGGGTGAAATGTGGGAGTGACTGAACATCTGGTGAAGAAACCAAGGCTGTAAATGTCGCAGTGGCAGCAAAACACCTTAAAACATTTATGTAGCCTGATTATTGTAAGATGTAATAACATATATGCAAAACAAAAACCCGAGTATGCAGACGACGAGGCATTTCCAACACTCAGCTACAACATTCTGGACTGGCGGTGAAAACCCAACGCACACGTTGTTACCTCAGTCCTGTTTCTAAATGCTCACTTCTCTCTCATCCATTAAATCATTTGTGAATTTGATCTCAACATCCTTTGAATCATCCTTCACAATTTTGCTCTTTTACAAAACCACGAAGCGGAATGTGAATTGAACGTAGGCTTTTAAAAGGTGTGATTATTCACAAGAGAGTGGAGGACCGATTCAGCCTTTTCTCATAATTACATGTCATGTTTAACATTGTGCTCTTTGAAGATGATTTAAACAGACCGTAGGGAAGCTAAAGTATTAATTATCACACAAAAGTAAGGATGAACGTGGAGGATAATCAACCATCGTAAACGTTTTTGTGAAAAGCTCCTCTTCCTCCTGGTAATATTCTGACTTCCTGTCGCCTCCCAGCATTGCCACCAAATCAAATCAAAACAAATCCTCAATGTTTCCCCTCATTTTTGTAACCTCCAAATAAAACTTACAAATCAACAGAAATTGCTTTACAGTGTTTCAGGGCTGGGGCCTGAGACAAGTTCAGTGAGAAGGCAATAACTACGATCGACGCGGAGACAGAATTGGCCCTCTACACTTATGAGAAAAAGTACAAGGTGAGAGATGGAGAGATGCAGCGAGCGCTTTTAATTAAAGTGGAGAAGGAGAAGTAGAGTATGCGGCGCCTTCTATTGTCCCGTCTGCATGAAAAAGATTACATTTTGTTGCCGTCAGGATTCCTGATTTCACGCCTTGATAACTTTGACTGTGAGAGGGAGATTGCTCTCTCCCGACAAATACTGTGTTCACTAAAGTAAACCCGTTATCTTGCATAAATGAAAATATTATCATAATAATTACATATAATTTAATCTCCTTTAGTTGTAATTAAGGTTTCAACGAGAGGGCAAAACGTATTCCCAAAAAAAAAAAAAAAAAAAAATCAAGTCAGCAGGAAAGGAGGAGTTTCATGAGGATTGTTGTGATGGTTTCTCCTGCAGCCAGCAGCCACCGTTTAGCCCTGAGTTAACTGCTCTCATTAAGATAAATGGCCACTGGCTGGCCTATCTCATGCTGCTCACACAAACAATATCAGTGGAGAGAAACACATAATGAAAAAATAAAAAACACAGAATTAGGTCACCTAACTTTTCTGCTGAGAGGTTACCACTGCCCTGTTTATGAGGACACAATGAGTTCTGGTTAATTAACATCCAGAAGACAGGTGTGAGACGCTATTAAACAGTGATATCCAGCTTGATGCCAACGTGCTGTGACATCAGTGATAAGGTCCGTGCTTGGCTGTAAATGCACAGCGGTGTCCCAGGTGGACTGGAGCAGCGGCGTATTAGCCGTCCTCCTGTGGGGGGTAGCATGAGGCCAGACATAAATGCGTCCCTCTGGCTGCACCGTGTGAGCACAGACGGCAGCTGCAGGAGGAAAAACAGTCACAGGGCTTAAGATAGAAACCTGTAAATCTGCACATCAAAGCTCTTTGTTTTTAATCTACTTCTGGGGGGGGGGGGGGGGGGGGGG
>SSNS01000118.1:1447192-1458131 GCA_006937985.1 Aphyosemion australe
GGGGGGGCTCTGTATGAAACTGGAAACATGTAGCAAATTCACTTGCAGCCATTATGAATGCTGTCTTTCTGTTTCGGGTTGTTTTATCTGATCACAGGTTTCTTAAATGGTTGGATGTGTTAATCTGTCTGCTTCTATAAATGCTTCACAGCAAGTTAGGCAAACTGAATTCTTGTTTTTGCTGCCAGTTTGAAGGCTCCTTTCTAGCAACTGCTGCATAAAATACAAAGTTCCCTGTGTTTTAAATGCATCAACCAGCATGAATGAGCCACTGCCTTCCTCACTGCTCACCTAATCCTCATCCTCCAGCACCTTTCGGCATCAGATGTCAGCATGTTTCCCCTCTGCATTCACACTCTTGTTCATTTCAGTTTAATCTTGCTGACTGGTCACAGCGTCTGCACCCTTCTCTACCTCCCTTCACCCTTGGGATGGACCCTGGTGCAGGTAGCTCCTCATTGCTTCCTCCCTAGCTCCCCTGCCCACAGCACCAGGTTCAGCTGGCTAATCTCTTCGATCTTAACATCAGCTGTGTGAACTCCCATCGCTTTCTGTATCCATTTCTCTGTATACCTTCAAAAATGCGTGTGCTCACGGTCTTAGGATGCTTTAGTTTAGGTATTTCTTCTCCCCTGTTTAAAGCATCTTACATCAACTCCTGGATTGGGAAGTTGTGAAATGTCCTCGAGAGCATGCCAGCAGAGTGCTGAACACAGATACGCCCCAATAGCCTCGATACTCCCACCCACCCACCATCCCACAGGGCATCTGGAGAGAAGTTGGAAGCTTAAACATGATGGAATCGAAGCTGGGAAACAGCCCTCTATCGGTGGTGTAGAAAAAAACAAGGACACATGTTGGGCTGCTCTCAGAACAGAAGCGCCATCCTCTGCTCATCACTGATCCTCTCAAGTATACAGCAATACTCTCACGGAGACTCCACCCTCTTTGCCTCGCCGGGGTGCAGCAAGAGCGCTGCTGGACTACGTTTAACAGACAGTAATGTTGCTGTGGGACAGAAAGTGGCTGCAGCCTTATTAATTACCCATCTGGTGCCAACAGACATGTGAATATTTGGCCTTACAGACTGCAGGACAGCACCCAGAAAAGAATAGTTACAAAATCAGACTGTTCAAAAATATGAATATACATATATAAATATATATACATAAAAGATAAGAGTCTTCAGATCTGAATAAAGTTGTATTTAAATGTGGGTCATGCAGTGATGGTTGTCTGTTTTACCTTTTTAATAATCACCGGTTTGTTTCTCTGTGTCATGTGGATGATAAACTGTATGGATGATATGATGGCATTTATTGTGGATTTCAACAGTCTAAAAATCAATAAAGTACACAGAGGTACTTAAGCCACTTATACTATATAGAAACAGGCTCTAGTATTATATCTGGTTGTACTCCCTGTGCAGGTAGAGCGTGTAAACAACACTCTGTTTTCTTGTATTTGCATACCCATACTGTGTGCCAGCGGCAAGGAAAACATGTGACAGAAACGTTGCTCACGACTCTTGCAGATATGCATGAAAGTAAAGAGGTGACTGCAGAAAAATGGAGTTGAAAAGGAAGAAGGAAATGCTCAAACTGGAGTGATGCTAATTACCCTCCTCCCCCCTCTCCCGCTCACATTGTCTTTGTTGTGTAACTTTCTATCCCGCTGTCTTTTTAGAATGCAGAGAACAATATATTTTTTTTACTTCTTAATTAAATCCCAGACCACCGTTAAGTTGGGAATGGGTTCAAACATTCAGCTCACAACATCCCTTTAAATGCGATCGATTAAGGCATGGCTAGCGGCAAAGCCGGGCCCTCTACCCCATCACCTCCACCCCCTTTGTTCCCATAAAAGCTCTGCTCGCCTCAGGATAACCTTGCCTGGGATGATGAAAGGGAAGCAAATGAGACAACACGGAGAAAGAAAAACCCAAACCTTATTTGGAAGAAAGAAAAATTGAGGTTAATATGAAAAGTGAGAGGAATATATTGGGTGACAATCAGCAGGATGTACACAGACGTAGGACACAGGAAGAATACCGCCAATCACTGATAATAGACATGGAGGCTAAAAACAGAAAAGGAAAAAACACCAAGAATGTTTCCTCCCTAAAGATGGAGTAATGGGAAGCTGGAAGATAGTCAATTGAGAAAATTACTACTCGTAGCACAAGAAAGTGGGAGAAGCAGTACAAAGCTTAAAGTGATGAGCTGACATGCCAGTAAAAAAATAATAAACTAACTTGTGTTAGGAAACATTATGCAAAACGTGTAAGAAACAAGTAATGAATAGAATCACACACTGCTTGGTAACATTTAGTTTGTTTTAACATCAACGTCTTTCAGAAACTCAGTTTACTTTATGACATGTTACACTACAAAGGTGCTGTTTATCCATCATCCTGCTCTAAATGTTGACAAAGTCAAAGTTAAATCAGAATGCTCCCATTTCATCACATGTTGAAATCATCAGCAAGGCTTAGTCTGAGGTTTCTCTTTGTTTTGTTGATGCTCAACCTGACTGATGCAAACTTCTATCATTAATCAAATTTCACTCAGTTGTCTTTAATATGAAACAGATTTCTCTTTTACTCACATTAAACCAGTAAAGCATGTAATCAGGATGATCCTCTTGACATCATTTTGTCTTTCTGTCTGCTTTTGACAGCTTTTTCTTATATATCAGGTAAAATCTACGTTTTGGAGCTTTTGACCATGATATGTTCCGCATGAAAAACACCCCAAAACAGTTTTTGGCTTCATGCATGTATTTTCCTGTTTCAGCTGCATCTTCCCTTCAACTTTGCTAAGCTACTGCAAAAGCCTGGATGCAGTATACCTGCGTCATCATGCCCCGCTCCTCCACAACCATGTAGCATAGAATCTGGATCCCTCCTCCCTGGACTGTAAACACTAACACCCAGTCTCTCCGTGTAGCTAGCAGGGAGTTTAATCTCCACAGTTGTGAAGAAATATTTTTTTTTCTTACCTAGTCTGCACTTTAAACAATGCCTAGAACCCAAAAATGCATTTTTGTTTGTGAGAGGAACAGGATCCCTATTCAGTCTTCCTAAAGAAGAGTTTAAGTGCCAGAAATGATTGGATTTTATCTTCAGGAGCTGTCACAAACCGTGCCAGAGTGTGACTGTGATTTCACAGACTGTTAAACCACTACCTGTGCCGGTATGGATTTTCAAATAGATTACTTCTTCAAATTGGCACCATTTCGATGTTAAAACCACCATGGATAGGCCAAATGGTGAGTACAACCAAAATGCTAACCGCTAGCCACTAGCCGAACGGTTATAAAGTTTGGTGGGTGAGCATCAGCAATGGACTAACAAACTAGGACAATAATTTATCCCAGCCATCTATTCCACGAGTGTGTGTGTGTGTGTGTGTGTGTGTGTGTGTGTGTGTGTGTGTGTGTGTGTGTGTGTGTGTGTGTGTGTGTGTGTGTGTGTTTCCTAGCAGCTCGACTCTACGATGGAGAATAATCCGAGCGGGGTGGACAACTTGGCAATCGCTGAGTGGGACATGTCGGCCACCGGGAAATGCCCCGGTGCTTCTGATAGACAGTTCACCGCTGCTAGGAGAAAGCTGCTTGATCTAGGGCTAAGTTATAAAATGGGTGGAATTTGCATTGGTGGAGGCTGGATTTCATTGAATCCAAGCGTTTTATTTCCAGGTTGAAGGAATGGCTCACAAAAATAACTTATATGTCAGAAAAATATTATATCTCAATAGTGCCAATGGTAATAATTTATCGTATACTGTGCCAACTGTTGCTCTGGAAGGTGTAAAATAGACCTTGAAATTAGTTGCATCCCCCACCAAAAAATATCTCTGGGTTTAAAAACAAAAAATGCAAGTTCATCGACTTGATCATATTAAATATTCTTGGGTTTTTTCTAACTTAAATGTCTTATTAGAGAGGATATTTTACAATTTCACCCTGTAGATCTGTCCTTTTAGTTGAAGTAACTCTCTTGCATTGCCAGAACAAAATATTCATTTTTCAAAATCTTTTGTTTGACAAACACCATTAGAGTCTCTGTGGTCTGTGTCTGCATCATGTTAGATAATGCAGGTCAAACAGACATTGATTGGGGTTTTTGTTACCTGGATACTAACTCCATCCAGATAATTATTCTTCATCTCTCTGCATTCAGACGGTGCTCTCAGATATTCTGGGCTGTGAGCTGGGGTGGTCATGGTCATGCTTTCAGCATGAGCACAAATGTAAATGCAACGCACGTGAAAAAAGAAGCCCACGCTTTCATGCTTCAGCATCTTAATAGTCCCTGCTCCCTGTCGTGGCTATCATGAAAGCCCTGAGCAGAGTGGACAAGCAGGTGGGTAGAGTCTGAGCAC
Source organism: Aphyosemion australe (assembly GCA_006937985.1). Taxonomy (NCBI): domain Eukaryota; kingdom Metazoa; phylum Chordata; class Actinopteri; order Cyprinodontiformes; family Nothobranchiidae; genus Aphyosemion; species Aphyosemion australe. The sequence continues at coordinate 1,451,578 of SSNS01000118.1, forward strand.
CATGGGGGATGGAGTACGTCAAACAAGGACAAAAACAAGACCAGCCTGTCAACACCCCCGGCTTCTCCCACCACAACCCGCATCTGGAATTCACCACGCGGACCGGACACACATGGCAGGGACACACGTCCTCGACAGACGCCCGGAAAGTTGCTGGAAAATTAAAGTGCATTGGAGAGGTTGAGGAAAGACCTGGGGGGGTGGGATGATGTGTGAGCATCTTGGAAAATTACAAAAAGCACAGATGGCCTTAGGCTACCGCGTGGTGAGAAGAGGAAAGAATAACTGAATAAACTAATTAGACGAACAGAATTTCACACACACACCTCCGTCACTCCCTACCTCCTCTTGGAAATTAGAAATCATTATTATTCAAACAAAGTAAAATGTAAATAGTACAACCAGATCAGGGTTTCACGTCTCACTGCTCCTAACACCAATACACAAAAAGCAGAGTAAGATTGTGGTGAGTGACAGCGAGTACCTTCATACATCCATCGATGCTGAGATGGAAATCAAAGCTGGGCATCCATGTCATGCATTTGGTTGGTATTAGCTAAAGGCCACGATGAAGATGATGAAGACACTGTGATCCCCTGTATTAGCCTGAGAAGAGGACATTTCCACTTATCTGTGTGAAGAAATGGGGAGCAGAGGTGATTTAAACCCAGTGACAAGGCTTTAAATACCAGCCAGGGATCACAGTTGTGCCCTTTGGCAAAGTAATTATTCACTCCTTCAGAAGACGATCAGGTGTGGATGTGTGGCAGCGCACGAGCTTTTGGCGATGGCGGCGTTGGCGTGTGTGTGTGTGCGGTTGAGTGAACCGAGAGGTTGAGAGGGAGGTGTGAAATGCTACAGTTTCTCCTTTTTTTGTGTAACTGAGAAGTGTGTATGCCAGAGAGGGAGAGAGTTCAACTACAGACTCATACCACGCAATACTTATTAGAAAGTGGAGGAAATGAGACAAAAGAGCTGGTAAATGTTAGATTTCCACTTCTCTGTCTTCATCTATTTACACCATGTCTCCTAACACCTGTATTTTCAATTTTGTTTGTTTTTAGCTCCGGCGACCTTCGAGCTGTCTCCTATTGAGCAGAGACAGAGGACCAGTCCAAGGTCCGACTGGATAAACCTCTCATTAGAAGCTGTCCTTAAAAACACAGCTTGATGGATTTTTTGGCACTAGTTTGCTTCTGTCTTTCCGCCACATCCTCTGTGCCGTGCCTTTCTCCTTCAAGCCCCAAACCCACACATTTCTGCAGGTTTGTTTCTGCTGACAGTCTGGTCCTGCAGGGCTGTGGGGTTGTTGCTTGCTAAGTCAAACACATAGCTAGGGGCTGCAGTGCTTTCTGTTATGGTTGGAGCTTTTCACAGAGACCTATACCTCTTCACACACAGACACACACTTTAATTTCCCTCCTCTGGGTTGTCATGGGAGGGCACTGGGCTACCATCATTATCGGCTCTACCTCACAAGTCCGTTTCAAACCACAGAATGTGCCGACTCAGCTGCAGAAGACACAGAATACCTTAATCAGTCTTCATTTGGCCCCTGTTCCTGTTTAATACTGTACATTACAACTTAGTTTATAAAGAAAAGGGAAAAAATCTAAAATGTCTCATGCTGTGAACTTTTATTTTATATTTTTAAAGCTGGTATACATTCACAGATATATTGCGGAGCATGTTTCAGACCTGCGTCCTGCTGGGCACAAACCTTTGCTGCAGGCAGTGGAAAAATAGCTTCCTCACAACCCCCTACAGATGTTCACAGCATCTGGCACATGCAAATGTGCTCTATAAGTAAAGCTAATCTCCATTATTTACAGCTGATGTACAATCGGTTAGCCCCAGGATTATTTTAAAAGACAGAGATACAAATAAAGTGGGGGAGTTTTGTCAGATGAAAAGGAAAGGTTTAGAGGTGGTCCCTCAGTAAATTTCATTTAAATGTTCCGTTTGTGGTGATCGTTTCTCATTTGTTTACAGATTTGAATCATTACATCAAGCTTCTTGGACGACTAGATGAGTCTGACTTTTTAATATATCTAAAAAATCTACTAAATCACTTTTCATTACATCTTATTTCATTGCAAAACTAAAATTCTTCCATAAGCTGTGTTTTATTTATTAGCATACACACAAGATCTGATCCAATCCAGACAACTTTATATCACAGCGTTATCCTCTCAAAACAATTTCAAACTGTTTTCAACTCAATTGTCTATTCCAGGTGATGTTTTATCTTTTATCATTCGTCCAGCACACATCATATCTTAAAGGCGCTGTAGCAGGTTTTTTCAGGACTCCAGGAGCAGAGTCTGCTTTGTCTGGTTGAAAATGTTATGAATAGCATCAGAAATGGAGTCTGCAGGGCCTCAGTCCCTCTGAAGTGACTCCTTGTCACTCTGACCAAGAATGACTTCAGCCTGAGTAATGTCTCATGTCAGAGTTTGCATCAGTTCTTTTGCAATAAGTGGATGGAGTTTCCACAGAATGCTGCAAATAACACAAGTAGGTTCACCAGAATTAGCTGAAAAGTTCTCACCAAAACAGATGTAGAATGAACTAATTGTTTGTAGGTTTGACAATCGGAGCAGTTGTAGTCTAAATCCACCCAAAAAGGAACTTTTGGTAACACTTCACAATAAGGGTCCCTTTATTAATGTTACTTAGTGCATTATTAGGCATTAATTAGCTATTAAATAAAGTATTAACAACTGCTTAATATTAATGTTAATATTAAGTAATGCACTAATAAGCAGACCCCCCCCCCCCACACACACACACACACACAAGCGCTTTGTGCTAACCTTATGAACACTTAATACTGAACAATTTTAGGAACTTTAATAAAGGGATCCTTTGTTTATTAATGCTTAATAATGCACAAAGTAATATTAATAAAGGGACTCTTATTGTGAAGTGTTACTGAACTTTTTTATATAACTGAGCTAAACTGGTCAATAGGCTTTGCACGTTCTAAAAAAACCTAAGTACTATGACATTAATATATGAGAGTACACCAGAGTATTATAACAAAAAGAAAGGATTAACTAATGTTGGATAATTTATTTGATCTGGGGCATGGCTTAGATCATGTCCCCATCATTTATCTGTCCTGTACAGTATGCTGGAGTGTTTGTTCTTTACACAATCAGACTAGATGCAGCAACACCCATGATTTTCACATCTTGTTCATGTAAAATGAGATTTGTGATGCACACAGATCTCTACACATCTCCATGTACTGATCCAATAGAAATGTACCATGACACCAAATGGGAAGGGCCAAGTTAAGGATAAAAACTAATGCATGAGAAGATTTGGGGCCCTTTTAACTGACGACCATGAGGGGTGGCTTCAGGGGGTCACATTGTCTGGTTTGTATCATTTTCTATGCTTTTTCTATATAAACCAATTTAAAACCAACCTACTGAATAATGGTCATTTTTGGAAGTGTATCAGGAACAGAGTTTGACTGGTCTTCCTCCCCTGGAAGTAAAGAACCAGGACATTAAGATCCACTGGAGAGGATCCAGACAAGAAAGGAGCATTCTACAGACCTTAACAATAACAATATAAAAGGTGTTATTTTAAATTACTTTAAGCATTCTTATGTCAGTCATTTTTCAATTTGGGCGATGGTGGCAGAGGTGTTAAGTGGCAGGTTGCAGGTTTGCGCCCCGCTCAGTCTATCACTGTCATTATGTCCTTGAGCAAGACAACCTGTCGGAGGGACTGGTGGCACCTGTGTTCGGCAGCCTCGCCTCCGTCATTGCGCCCCAGAGCAACTGTAGCTACAATGTAGCTCATCCCCACCAGCGTGTGAATGGGATGACTGATTGTGTTGTGCAGCACCTTGGGGGGGTTGTAGAACCCAAAGAAGGCACTATACAAATACAGGCCATTTACCATTAATGTCACAAATAAACAACAGATTTGTTATTCAAGCTTCTTTTTAATGCATTAGAACCATTTATTTATTTTATTTATTCACAACTCAAATATATATATCTGCATATGTAACAAGACAGTTGATTTTTCTGCTATATAGTTTATTTCTTTATTCCAATTTGTCTAACACAAAAAGAAACATTACATTGGAAAATAAACTTACTTTTAGGTGCCAAGTGGATTTAGCTCTTCATACAATTTATATTTAGTAGGAGAGATGATAAAAATAAAAGTTGCAGATCTAAAAGAAAATATTTAGGTCAATTTATTGTTATAGAACAGTTTTCTTATGTAATTGATTATAATAGATAAATCATATGAAAAAAGAGCCACAAATACCACAGAGCAGAAGGTTAAACATAGAAATTCACTTTCTGCAGCTAAATGACTAAAAGTACATTCTACATGATCTCAGCACACAAATAAATAAAAAGAAAAACTAAAGCTTGGTTAGAATTGCTGCTGCCTCTATTCTCAGAGAGAGTTTTCCACAATGTGCTGACATGCTCATTTATGTGATAGATTTTTTCAGTTCAGCAAATATTTTCCTGCTCATTACCTGTGGAGTAATGTCAGCTCTATCATTCGTGGCTCCTCCGACTCCAGCTCACGATGAAATTAACACAGGTCCCAGTATCTCCTAAATGTTTCATGGCTTCATCCTGCATTTTATCAGGCTGCTTAATCCAGTCAGTGACTTGTTCTGAGCTTAATGTGAGATCTCAGTAAGAGTCTAACTACAAATTCTGACATGAGCATCAAAATACAGCCATCAAAGATTAAACAGCAGCGGTTTAGGCAGGGCAGCTTTATTTATATAGCACATTTCATACAAAGAGGCAATTCAGTGTGCTTTCCAGGAGCAAGAACAGCAAAATAAACGAGACAGCATAATTAAAATACACAAATACATTTAGATCAAATTAAATACTGGGGATGTCTTTTGCCCTACTTGTTGTAATTTTCTGACCTTCATATTCAAGATTTCAGCATGCCACTATAACTTCTATTTTGACTCTTTTTAAAAAAATAATTGGATTATTGAGGTTGCATGGGCCAGGGGATTCTAATTCACCGCTGGATGCCTCTCACATTATGATGATTAATGGCTGATTCCGATTGGCTTCAGGTTTTCTTATGAAACACACACACACACACACACACACACACACACACACACACACACACACACACACACACACACACACACACACACACACACACGCACACACAAAATCCAGATAGAGATGTTAGAGTAAGGCAATTCCTTTCACTCTGAAGGATTTCTTTCTGCATCAAACAAGTCAGGCGATTGGAATTATGACCAGGGTCAGTGCTCCAGATGAAACAGCAACCGTCCTCTCTCCTGTTAATTCACTTTCCACCCATCCCTGGCCTGCCACCGTCCTTGACTCCTCTTGACCTCCAAACCTTGAGGGGAATTGAGTTATTCAGTAGTGCAGCCATCACCCTGCAGCCATAACTTTCAAAGCTAACCTCTTGCAAACATGGTAAAAGAGTGCAGGCTTATTGATGGAGGCTGTTTAACATTGTTTCTCTGTCCCTGCCTGCGGCGCAGGAACATAAATCTACTTTACGGCTTATGTGTACATCTCAGCAAATTACCTGAAGCTGACAGTTATTTAAGGTCAGGAGCCTCAATGGCTCCTATGGACATACATGTACATGCTACGGATGGAAGCTGACTTCCTGTTTGATACACAATACCGTGCAAAAGTCTTGGGCATCCCTTCTTGCCTTGATACATTTTCCTTCCATGTAAACAGATGTGTGTGTTTTTTTTTTTTTAAGGATTGAAGAAAACTTTTCAGTCATGTTCAAGATCTGTTTTCTTATTAGTTTGAATGCAGTATGCATTCAAACTATTGTTTTCCTGTTTCTCTTTATTATTCTTCTTCTTCTTCTTCTTCTTATTATTATTCTGCTTCCGTACGTTTTTTGAACTGTATCTCCTTCTACAGTTTTTCAGCTATTTCAGCAAGTTTGGTATCAAACCGTTCAGCTCATTCAGCTCTTTCCGGCTATATCTCCTGGTATTGATATCTTCAACCGTTTCCGATTAATTCAGCTTTTTCTGCAATTTTCAGCCCATTGAAATGAATGGAAAAGGCTTAAAATCGCTCAATTTTGCACAAAATCGTTCATCTTTTTGACCTCTTACTTGCCAGGGTTAACTTCAACCTAGAGACTTCATTCAACTTTTAACAAACTCAAAAGAAGTTCAACTATTTCAAATTTTTTCAGCTTCTTGATATCTTTTACGGTTTTTCTACAATCACAGGTTAAACTTGAGGTACGATTTTGGAAAGTTCAGGAACGTCTCCTCCTCCCCCCATTCAAAAGAATAGGGCCAAAAACAGACTTTGCTCGACTTCAGGCCGTGTCCTGAGAGAACCGTAGAACCGAGGGAAATGAAACTTGCGCTGGATGAAAGCTGACGGATTTTCCTCCGTTTTGAGCTATAATTTATGGACGTACTCCAAAAATTGTGGTCGTAGCGTTAACTAGTTTGGAAAGGTTTTAAAATATTTCTCCTCCCAGCAGCTGGGCTGTGCTGTCCCAAATATGGTCAT
>SSNS01000118.1:1458773-1568362 GCA_006937985.1 Aphyosemion australe
TCAGAAGGAGGATTCAGCCACATTTTCCTCCCATAAAAAACAGGCATTTTCTGCTCTGTTCTAAGTCAGACAGCTGAAATTGTCTCCTCATATCTCCAACAGAATTCGACGTAGCCACACATAAATTCACACAGAGCACCATCGACGCCTTCTGCTGCTGACGCTTTTGGAATTTTTCTAATCGGTGCCATACTTTTTGAATGGTGATGAGAGGTTCCAGGCTTCCAATGTGACTGTTGAAGCTGCATATCAGCTGCAGGATCCGATGATTTTCTCTAAAGAAAAATCTGCTACGACCACATCTTTTATAGTTCATGTGTAATTTTTTTCAAAAACAGAAGGTTTTTTTGTCAGCTTCGATAGGATGTCTTCGTTTTAGCTGTATCTGCCACGGTTCTTGAGTTACAAGCGTCAGAAGGAGGATTCAGCCACATTTTCCTCCCATAAAAAACAGGCATTTTCTGCTCTGTTCTAAGTCAGACAGCTGAAATTGTCTCCTCATATCTCCAACAGAATTCGACGTAGCCACACATAAATTCACACAGAGCACCATCGACGCCTTCTGCTGCTGACGCTTTTGGAATTTTTCTAATCGGTGCCATACTTTTTGAATGGTGATGAGAGGTTCCAGGCTTCCAATGTGACTGTTGAAGCTGCATATCAGCTGCAGGATCCGATGATTTTCTCTAAAGAAAAATCTGCTACGACCACATCTTTTATAGTTCATGTGTAATTTTTTTCAAAAACAGAAGGTTTTTTTGTCAGCTTCGATAGGATGTCTTCGTTTTAGCTGTATCTGCCACGGTTCTTGAGTTACAAGCGTCAGAAGGAGGATTCAGCCACATTTTCCTCCCATAAAAAACAGGCATTTTCTGCTCCAGACAGTAGAAATCATCTCATCATTTCTCCTACAAATATTCTAGGTAGGCACACAAAAAATTAAATACAGCACCACCAAAGCCTTCTGATGCTGACGCTTTTGGAATTTTTCAAATCGGTGCTATACTTTTCGAATGGTGATGAGACGTTGGAGACCTCTGATCGGACATCTGAAGCACAGATCCAAAGCCTTCCTCATTAAGGGGCCTGCCTGCTGCATCTCTAACAGCAGCAGAGCAGTGGTGTGATAATGGAGCTTTCTGATTGGTTCAGACATTTCCCGCTATTTACTGTCTGAGAGCGGATATACGGAAAAGCTATTTTAAGTACAATCCTACTGGAGCCTTGTGGCCTCTCTATTAGTCAGTCTGCTTGTTTCAGCAAACCAGTATCAGAACCAGCATCTGGTTTAAGACCAGAGCCAGGATCAGAACCAACACCAGAACCAGCATGTGGATCAGAACCAGTGCACGACTAGAGCCAGGGTTAGATGAGATACAGGATCAGAACAAATACCCGGACCTCTCTCTCTCTCTCTCTCTCTCTCTCTGTGTCTCCTTCTCTCTCTCTCTCTCTGTGTCTCTCTCTCTCTCTCTCTCTCTCTCTCTGTCTGTTTCTCTCTCTCTCTCTCTCTGTCTCTCTCTCTTTCTCTCTGTGTTTCTCTCTCTCTTTCTCTCTCTCTCTGTTTCTCTCTCTCTTTCTCTCTCTCTGTTTTCTCTCTCTTTTTCTCTCTCTCTCTCTCATTTTCAACTTCACTTCAGTTCTAATGCATGTTTATCTATCAGTTTCAGCTGCTAAATTCATAGTTCAGCTAATTGTGAAATTTAACTATTAAACTATTCCTACTCAAATACCAGCTGTTTAAACATTTCAGCTGTCCACCTTTTTAAACTGTGTACTGAGATTTCAGTTTTCTGCTGTTTAGATTTATTTTCTCTTTTCTCCACTTACTTATTTGGCTTTAATACACTTTTTAGTGATTTTTTGCTCCTACATCTTTAAACCTTTTCAGCTCATGTTTACAATTACGTTAAATATTCGCAGCAGAAAACTGCTTATTTCAGTTCAGCTACTCAGCTATCAGTTTCAAAATTCAGCATATCCTGCTAACTTCACAATTCAACTATTTGTGAAACTTTAACTACTTGTACTCAAATATGAGCTGTTTAAACATTTTAGCTGCTCAGTTTTTTTAACTATGTTTAGAGATTTCAGTTTTCTGCTGTTTAGGATTTTTTTCTCTATTCTCTACTTACTTTTTGGGCTTTTTAAAACTTTTTAGCAATTTTTGCTCCTAAAACTTCAAATACATTCAGCACATTTTGACAATTAAGCTTAGTTTTAGCTTCAATTCAGCAGTTTCAGCTATTGTATTCAGCAATAAAGCATTCAAACGCATTTCTGCAAGAAATGCAATTTATCTAGTTTAGAATTCTGATGATTTTTCATTTAGTTTCATTCCAGTATTTGGCCATTTACAAAGGACAGATTTTTGGCTTGTTTTTTATTTGTTTGGGCATTTTTCAGTCGAGTGTGAACCAGATGGGATGAGAGTTGGCTTCTTCAAATCAGACGCCATGGTTAACAAGTTAGAAAAAAGTTGATGAATGGTGTCTTTTTCAATAGTGATGGTAATCTGAGGAGAGAGGTGGATGGATTGGAGCTCTGATTTGTTCATATGATGAAGAAGAAGCTGAGCTTAAAGCCAGAATTTTAACTTTATCTTGAGCTTTGGAGAACAAGACCCTGGATATGCTTCTTCCTTTATATGGTGGCCGGACTCTGAGAGATGGGGTGAATAGCTGCATCATCTGGGTGGAGATTTAAAGCAGCATTCCGCAACTTTGCAGTTATATGGTCTCTGTCGCCCTCTAGAGGCTTGTTGCGTAACATCGCTGTCGTAACATTAAATCTCTCTCTCTCTGGGGCATATGAGGCATGTTTACATTCCTAATGTCAGGCAAAAAAAGAAAACAAACTTTTCCACCTCCACACATTGAATAAATAGTTTTATCAGGACTGTATAACAACTTTATGCCCGACCAAACACAATAACCCCAGTGAAGTCATTTATTACTTACCTAGCCTTTAGCAGCACGGCTAGGTTAGAGTCCGTAATTCATGCCTTTCTTTCTAAAAGAGCTCTCCAGCGAGGAAAAGACGGCCCAATAATAACTCTGGTCTTTGCTCTTGCTCTATGACGTTCTTCTTTTCTTTTCCTAGATTCCTCTGATAAGGGATTTCTAGCTTTCTTTGGCGAATCTGCCGCTGCTACAGCGAGTCTATGTTATACAATTATGGCAAGCCAAAGGGATAAAAAAAATTGGCGGACATAATGCTCGCTTTAGAACACGTGAGTTTTTGCCCCCTTTGGCATCAAAACGCACGTTCAGGACGCTCATTTTGGCGGACATAACGCGCGTTTAGAACGCACTCTTTTTTTTATCCCTTTGGCTTGCCATATTCTGCCGTAAAACGACACCCACTCAGTACATCCTGCGGCTACCCGAAGCACAAAAACTGTATAGCACAGTAAACAGACGTGGGACCCCCCAACACTATCATAGGGATGAAAATGAACATAATAGATAATACTATGACGCAAAAACTTTACAAAAAAGCATAATTTTAAGGTGTAAAAGTTGCGGAATGTTGCTTTAAGATGAGCTCCTCTGCGTCAAAATAAGTCAGATGAGGTGGTTCAGATATTTGAAAAGAATGCTTCCTGGTTTGCCACCCCTGGAATTTTTTCTGCACATTCCATTTGGAGGAGACTCTAGACTCTGGAGGGATTACATATCTTCTCTTGTCTGGGAATTCTCTGAAACTCCCCAGGAGGAGCTGGAGAGTGTAGCAGAGAGAAAAGGACTGTCCCTCCGTCACCTGTTCTCGCTGCAACCCAGTCTTGTAAGCTGTAGAAAATAGATGTTATTGACTGTGTTTACATGCAGCCAATAACCCGTTCAAAACCCGGTTATTTGCAATAACCCGGTTCCGCAAGGCCATGTAAACACCGTCAAAAACCAGGTTATTACCCCTGGGGTAACCTTTTTCTAACCCGAATATCAGGTCATGTAATCACGTATCGGGATAACCCTTTCAAAAGGTGCGCTCTGCACATGTTCTATTCACTAGGAATCTTGGCCTTTTGAGTAGATGAACTTCTTGTATGCGCCAGTAACCCAGAAGTGAACACGTAGAGTTCAACCTGAGTTCAACATGGCGAAACGCAGCACACCACATTGTTGGAGCGATGAAGAAACCAGGTCAGTAACAGCACCAATGCTCAAACAAAGGCGATCACTATTAGCTCCGAACGATTCACTATCTGCATGCTGCTGCTGTTGTTGTCGTCTTTGGATACAGGAAGAAAACAGGAAATGACGCATATTGCGTCTTGACGTAGCCCGTACGTCCTAGTCCCGACACTATGTAATCGGGATATTAAACGTTCCATGTATACAGGGGTAACGCTCTCTATTTGTGCATGTAAACAGGTTATTCCGAATGTTTCAGAAACCTAAATACCGACCATAACCCGTTCATAACCCGAATACTGGCTGCATGTAAACATAGACAATTGTTGTTGCCTAAGTCCCTAGTTTGTGTTTTAGGGTTAAAATGGCACTAAAACTCATAGATTGAAATGTTTTTTTTAAATGATAGATATCAGACATCTTAGCAAAGAAGCAATTTTACATAAAATATTAGTCACAAAAATACAGTTTATTTCAGTTTCTGTACTGGAATGTTTGAAAAATCCCAATATGACATAAAATAGTATGTTTCTAAAATGTTTTAGCTAAAAACTTGTCAGACAGATGAACTGAAACTGAAGGACGGTCCATCTCTCAGGTCTATAAGGTACTTTCTGTTTCTTAAAGAGGAAACTTTCAAATATTGTTCACTAGTTAGTTCAAATCTAGCTTTTTTTTAAATTTTTTAATCCAACTCTTGTCCACAGTCCCCATTTTTAAGAGCACACTTAACATCATGCTGCCACAATCAGACAGAAAAAAACCTGGACAGAAAATGAGTGAAAAACAGCCAAAGTTCAATGAAAAATATTGAAAGACCTTCAGAAAGCATGAAGAACCATTGATCAAGACCATTTTAAAATATCATACAATAATCTGGCTCTTTGGAAGCAAAATCTCAATAAATTAAGGGCGGCTTAAAACCTTTGCTCAGTGTGGTGCAGATGAATGTCTGATAGTGGGTGGAGGTGGTTTGCTCGCACCGCAGGAGGGAAGCTTTAGGTCACCGATGATGCAGGTAAACAGGATGGACCGTACATACACACATCCTCAGACATCCCAACGTGCAAACCTGAACCTCAGACGGATAGTTAGTGACTGAATGGCAGGGGGCTGATAAGGCAGCGGTGGTGTGTGGGTGGAGATTTACAGAGAAATGGGAGGGGGGGTTAGAGGGAGGGAGGTGTGTGGGTGGTGTAGGGGGAGGGCAGCACAGGACGAAGGCAGGGAAGTGGATGTTTTATGAGGCCCTTAACATTTACTTCCCCAGCGTTTCAATCCGCCGTGTCTATTAAGGACGGCTGCTCCTCCTACGTGTTCCCCATCCATCAAAGACAGAGAGACACGAGGCCCCACACTGACAGACAGCTCCCTATGATGGAACAAGAGGAAGACAGCATCAACTAGTGGAGGAAGGAAAAGTGGAAATACAGAGATGTGAAGGTGGAAGGGAATTAAGGGGGGGTCAGAGAAGAGGAATACAGATTAAACGACATCCACAAGAGAACAGAAGAGCAGAAATACTTTCAGGTTCAAACAAAACAACAATGAGCTCCATGCAAAGAGCTGAAGCAGCGTTTCGTCCCAGAATGTGCTTTGTTCAAGGTGGGCTGCTGTCCCTCCCCACACAGGCACAAGAATCTGTGACTCTGCAACCCAAACACACTCTACCCACTAAACTATTTTTGCAGAGAAGCAATGAAGTCAAACTACAACCTATTACAGAAATTGATAAAACAGATGAGGTCTCCATTTGCTGTGACAGTGTGTGAGGTGTGTGTGGGTCAGAGAGTGTCCCAGCTCCATTTAGGCTTCAGTAATACATAGAGCCCCTGAGAGTCACTGCTATTAATTACAAACTTAGCCAGCTACACTTTCATTAATCTAAATTTAGAGTCTGAACTAAGCTCTGGCTTGATGTTTTCACTGCAGTGCCACAGAACCAATCACTTAATAGATTTTCTGCCCTCTGGCCGCCCAAAGACAAGGTCCACTATCTGCAAACTAATCATAGCCCCAGTCTGACACTTTCAACCTGCTGGCAGCCAAGGTCAGCCAGCCTCTCACCGCCGCTAAATACGAGCTGAAAGTGGCTGAAATTCCCACCAGGAGTCAACGTTAGGCTGGGCACATTGACCACAAGAAATTAAAAATTAAAAAAAAATCTGGCTAGGTAATGAAAACATGCAGTAAATGATCATTGCAGTGATGAACAGCTGGTTTGTGTGGCTGTTCGTCTGCCTTCGGCCCTTTATCTTAATTAACTGCCTACATATGTGCAGCTACAGTACGTTCCCTCTCCTAGGCGGCTCTCACCGACAACCTGCACGGGTCAGACAAGGAAATGTGGGGAATTTGTTCTACAACAGATAAACAAGGGGAGAGAGGGCAGAATGTGAGGGTAAATGAGACATAGATGAAGAGGGGAGAGATGAGGAAGAGTGAAAGTTGCTGAGACAGAAAGAGAAACAGCTGAAAAGGGAATGCAGTGCAGAAAGGGATTGCACCATCCTATAACCTTGTGCACCCCCCCCCCACACACACACACACACGCTGCTGTACCCCTTTTTGTAATTAATCATCTAATACTGAGCTTAACTACCTGACACCCAGCTCCCCTACATCCTAATTAAGCCAGGAGAGGAGAGAAGAAGCAAGAAACTGGCAAAACACCAATCTGAAAACAACTTATAATAAAAATGAGGCTCACTCAAAACAGAGAAAAGAAAAGGAGAAGTAAGTAGGAAGAAATCCATAAGTCAAGGCCAGTTCCCATGGATTTGAGGTGAATGTTAAGGGAAGCTGGTGCCAGCCTCTTCCAGGCCCATCTATCTACCAAACTGGCATCATAGGAACCATGCTGGTGCCAAGGTTATTCTGTAGAGCTCAATGACTGTGTGTGTGCGTGTGTGTGTGTGTGTGTGTGTGTGTGTGTGTGTGTGTGTGTGTGTGTGTGTATACCTGCTGGAAACTGTGTGCATGGATGTGTCTATTTTAGATTTATGTGTATTGGGAGCAGGTTTTGCAAGACTGCATCTATGTATGGATCTGCTACTGTGTGTGTGTGTGTGTGTGTGTGTGTGTGTGTGTGTGTGTGTGTGTGTGTGTGTGTGTGTGTGTGTGTGTGTGTGTGTGTGTGTGTGTGTGTGTGTGTGTGTGTGCGTAATTGGAAGCAGGGGATGAGTGTTTGTGAGTGCACACGTTGTTTTTATATCTCAGAAGCCTTTTCATCTCTGGTCCTGGATGCCAGAAGACTTGATGTCCTCGCTCCTCTTCCTCCTGGCTGAGACACACACTTGCGTCTTCCCGGCCACCTGCCAGCCAATTAGCTGAGCGGGCAAAAGCAGCTGCCTCATAGCAGGTGGATGTCCATACCAACATCTCTACCACCTGTTAATGCTAATGGCTATGATCTCAGGGACCACTGGACTAGACTGCCAGGGGAGGAAGGTCACTTGTGAATAGAAATGACTATAAGCAGACATGCAGCCCAACAGAGATAGGTTTACTGTAAAACTGAATGTTGAGCATGTTAGACCAGAGATGAACAGAAATCCCCGTTTAATGTAGTTTTCTGCTGTTCAGTCGAGCAAAAATATAGAAAAACAAATTAGTTATGAACATGGTTAGGCTGCCAAGGGCAGATTAAAGCCATACTATGCAAGTTTTTCATAATTTTAAATCATTTTCTTGAGCCAGTATGTGCTAAAATGACCTTTTACAGGGTTCATGAAATGTCACTCAGAGCCCCACCGTCCTCTGTGGCCAGAATACCGCACTTGCAACTTTAGAGTGGCGGTCCAGTCCCTTTTGGACTTAGTAAAGTGGAGCTGACATGCCTGGTGCTGCAGTCTGCTTCCAGCATGTTTCCTGCATGTTTTAGATCGTGAACACAGCTGATTTGTTTGCTTTAGTGATGAACCACTCCTGTAGACACTAATGAAGGCTGAGGAGACATTTCAGCAGTTAGATTAAGGTGTTAAAAAGATGAGCGCACAGCGAGGAGATAAGTTTTACTTTCGTTTTTAATAACGGACACTAGAGGGTGCTAAAAGCAAGCAACTGCTTAGTATTACTTTAAGAAGAGATATGGCTGACCACCTAGTTATTCCACATCCAAGGAATGTTTTATTTTTTTTGGCAAAGATGCCGTAGTTTTGGGAAACTTCTGCCACCTACAGGCTTGGCATGACTATTAATGGGCCTCATAATACACTGGATGTTTTTGCTGAAAACGAGGTGGTGTGGACCCAAGTCTTTCTCCTATTCATTTTAATGAAAATTTGTCTGTGTGCATGGCTTTAGATTCATCAAATACTCTCTAAAAGATAATGCATACGATGTTTCTGAATTTCAGGAAAGAGTCGCCCTCTCCATGTTTTGAAAAAAGCACATGCGCAACACTGGAAAGTTAAATATAGTTGTAGATAACTTCTAGCAGTAATCTAAAATGCATTTCTCCAAATAGCATGTCGAACTTTAGCTTACCTGTTGAGCAGAAAACCAGTGACAGCGGCATCTGTGGAGAGCCCAACCCTCTCTTTCAGTGCACGCCATTGTTGAAAAGAGTCTCCTAAAAAAACTCTGGTCTGATTTCTCACTTCGGAGGCCTTTCTCTTCTTCTCATAGACTTCGAAGACACTTTTTCTCTTGGGGCTCTCATCCATTTTCAGAAGAACCCAGTGAGAACGGAGAGGTAGAATGAATGGATGAAGGTGTATCGCTCTTCACAAACAGAGTACACATGCACAGGAAGTGAAAACTAACCCAGGTGCGAGCACGTACAATGGCCTTGTGTTAACTTCACCAGGATGATTGACAGTTATGTGGACCAATGGTATGATCCACCTGGAAGTAAAGAACGTCCGCTAGACCTTTAACTTTACGCTTTCTTCCTCTTGATCTGGTGTTGTATCTGTACTTTCACATCACCTCATGATACCTTCACTCTCAAAGGGGATCTTTAGTGAATCTACACCTTCCTAAAGAGGAAAGCACGAGTTAAAGATCCAAATTCATCGCTAAGGTCAAAACCCTTCTGCTGTTGCCCAGTCGATTCTTCGTACACACAAATCAAATGGGAAAATGAAGGTGGAGTGCAGAAGGCAGAAACACAAATGGTCACTAACATGGGACCATTCCAGCCACAAAGTTACTTTCATCCTTCATTTTCTAACTACGGTAAATACTATCTAAAAGAATAAGCTAATTTTTATTATCTAGCTTCTTTTCTGTAAAAAAGATGCACACAGCTCTTGAGAACCATTTCATAGTTTATTCTGTCATGACGTTGAACTTTCTTGTACAATGCTGCAGCTAGCCTCATTACTAAGACAAAAAGACACAAACATCACTGCTGTGTTTGTCTCTTTGCTCCCTGTTAGATTCTGTATCGATTTAAAAATCTAACTGCTCACCTTCAGAACCTTAATTGGCCTTGCCCCTAAATACATCTCAGACTTATTGACCCGGTATGGATCCTCCTGACCACTGATATCCACGCATCTGCTAACTAACTGTTAGCTGTTCCCAGGTCACAGTTTGTGACAGAGACCTGGAGTTTTATTCATTGCATTATTCTTGTGGTTTGACCATATTTACTCTATTTTTAAGAGGCTCACCAGCCACTTGAATCAGTTTAAGAACAGTTTAATATACAGAAGACACTCACAACACCCTAATGTAAAGGAGATGGGAGTCTAAACCCAACCATATCAGATTTGAAGGTTATTTCAAAAACTTTAAATCTTCAACCAAAACTTAAAAAACAAAACTATAACTGCTCAAAACACCAATATCAAATAATAAAAGTGAGGAAAAGTTATTAATAAAGACAGAAAACAGGAAGTTTATGAATCAATTCTTGATGCTCGCTGAGTAGCCAATCAGCTCTATGTGGAAACAGACGGACTCATTAGACATACGTGTGTGAATAAGTGTGGTAAAGCACCTGGGGAGCTTCTATGACTCTAGAAGGCATTCTATAACTGCAGACCATTTAACATTTACTAAAAAAAATCCCGCAGTTTTCTAGCCTAGAAATCTAGACCAACTGTAGCAGCAGCAAAGAATTTTACTTTTCAGGTCAGTCTAGCCATGCTCCATTGTAGCTTCAGCAGGTCTACCATTGGCCTGGTCAGTTTTGTGACTTGCATATCACAGAGCTTTATGTTTGTTGGGCAAGCTTAACGTTAGAGCTGCAATGGAGAAAAACTAGATGGCGTCGGCTCAGGAACGGTGCTTGTTATATAATGGCCTTGGTATCAACTGGACAATTTAGACTTGAGCCTTTCTTTGAGACATGAGCAGATAGAGGTACTTAAGTCATTTATCTAAAAAACGGATGTATTTGCTTCTTCTTCAAGTATGGTGGACTGCAGTGAGTACGTCATGTTGTTCTAATTGGTCCTAGCACTGTTCAATTGCATGAAGAGACAGTTTGAAAGACAACCATAAATACTGCCCTACCACTGGGTTGTTTGAATGGCTCGTGGCCAGAATATATTTACATATGGCTTGACAGGCTAACAGTTATCTAACACAGAGACAAAAACATGTAATGTTTTCATGCAGAATGCAGGATTTAATGTTTTATCTGCATTCTTAAACTGAAGCTTCTTTTAGCTGCAATAGCAAATCTGCAAAACAAGCTAGCTTTTAAACCTAAACACGGTCACGGAACACTTACCCCTCCTGTCGGCTATCATCCCTAGGACACGTCAGCCTGATATCAAAACCTGCATTTCCACAGTAAACAAGAGAGCACAAAACACTGGTCGCCGTTTTCTACGTCTTTTGTTGTCCGTGACTTCAAATGGTGTTTTCCTTTTTGGGACTCAGGTAGTTTGTCCTAAAGTTGAAGTGGTAGCAGCCGGCTGCTTCTCCTTCTCTGATGTTATTGAGCGGAGAACCTCTCACACCAGTGGTGTTTTGTTGCTAAGAAGTGTGGAAATGTGGTGGTTCAATGAAACAGACAACCAGATGGTCCAACAGTTGCTGTCGGTCAGAACCGTGTTAAGGGTGGAGGTTTTTTGACAAATACGACAAAACAACTTCATTGTTTTTTTTATTTTTTTTTATCTCCACAAAATCTGTACCATGTTAAAGCGTTGTTAAGAGGCATGAATAACAAGTTTTAAGCTAGCTTGTTTTGCAGATTTGCCATACGTTGGGCCTGCTTGGATAAACTGGTTATAAACACACCACATACTTTATAATAACTGCTTATTTGTTGGTTAAGATGTGTAACGCTATCAACTAGACACAAACTTAGTATATGAGCTTTAGAGATGACGTCATTAGATTAAAGAAATAAAAACAGAAATCCAAAAAGGAAAATCATCAGTGAACAATCATTTTGTTGAGATTTTAAGAGGTTTTTTACATGCACACAAATGTTAAGGCAGACTGATTTTTTTTTAATAAATAGATTAGATTACAGGTTTAATGTCATTTGAAGAAGTGCATGCCATTTTAAAGGTAAACTGCCATAATTACAGAGCGTCTGGTATTGATGTCACTCTTTTAAAAGGTTAATGCATCATTGGAAAACCATCCAACTATTCCTATGAAAGGCAGCACTTCTAATGTAAAAGCTCTAAGGTGTTTAATGAAAGTGGACCATTGCTCTGAGACATGCAGACATTTAAAGATCCTCTGCACCATTATGTTTCTGTTGGAGATCAAAAATGGTTACATTACCCCTGAGTTTGATTATTTACAGCTTAGCCTTTTGCGTTGCATTGATTTGCTCTCTCTATCACTCTACATGGTGAATAATTAGCTCTATCCACAGGTGGGGGCAGTGATGCAGCAGCTTTCTACGATCTGCCCCAAAATACGCCCGCTCCGTCTGCCTCATAAAAATCCTCGACCCTTTTTCACTTTTATAGATAGGGTGGGTAATATATGGCCTTATTTACGAGGACAGGGCCTGACAGATTTAATATTTTAATTCCACTTTATGGCCCAAACATAGGGCCACACGGGCCTTTTTATGAGCCGCTGACATGGATGGACAGAGCAGCAGAGACGGCTGTGTGAAGAGACGAGGGCAGAA
The DNA here is from genome assembly GCA_006937985.1 of Aphyosemion australe. Lineage (NCBI taxonomy): Eukaryota > Metazoa > Chordata > Actinopteri > Cyprinodontiformes > Nothobranchiidae > Aphyosemion > Aphyosemion australe. The sequence goes on from SSNS01000118.1 coordinate 1,470,969, forward strand.
AGCGGCAGATGCAGCCATTCCTCATGTATGGCTGCTTAAATACTGTGCATATCTCAGCCTGACCTAACCTCTGCTCAAATTCTTACCCCACGTGTCTCTGTCATCCATCTGCAGCCCAACACTCTTCTGACTCCAGAGAAAAGACACGGCCGTGAAGCAGACAGTGCAGATCTAATAGAAGAGAGATTGATGGTTGAAACTATTCGAGGCAGGTAGCATGCTAGAAAACACTCCAAGCTATTGGTTTAGAGGCTCATGAATCAAAAGATACAGTCTTAAACTTTCCAAGTGTTTCACCAAAACCTGCAGAGTTTAGAGCTCAGATTAGAAAAGGCTGATATTAGATCCAAGAATAGGAGAGCTGATTGATGAATGCAATGATTCAAACACTTCTGAGTAGATTGGCAGCCATTTTTAAAGCAGGAGTCAAATAGTTTTCCACAGTGAAAAAAAAAATCTAACACTGTGAAAAGTTTGATTACTTTTAATGGAAATCAATAGAGTTTCAGCAGGGAGAAGATTTTTTTCCTTAAATCAAGGAAAATTCATTATTTTGCAGTAACACACACACGCACGCACACACACACACACACACACACACACACACACACACGCACGCACGCACGCACACACACACACACACACACACACACACACACCTTTACGTCTCTCTTAAAGAATAAAACCAGAGAATAATTACTTGATAACCCATAACTAAGCCAAATTTACTGTCTTTTTTGGGGGGTTGTTACAATTTCACCACTAATTAAAGCATCTTTAAACACATCTGAAGCAAAACAATTTAAAAGGTCTTTAAAATGGTCAGTGTCCAGTGGGATTCAGAGCAGTTCCCATGGGAACTGGTAAATGAGCGGCTATCCAGCCTCACCCTCCAGCTCAGCACCAGGAACACAGTGATTATCGATCTGTCTGAGGGGTGAACAGCTCAACCGATCAATGGCTCTTTGAGTCACCTGAGGATTGTGGGATAGAGGTGGAATGGGGTGTGTGTGTGTGTGTGTGTGTGTGTGTGTGTGTGTGTGTGTGTGTGTGTGTGTGTGTGAGCGTGCGCACACGTGTTCACAAAACAAGGGCGTTCGAGTGGCAATCCAAGACTGATTTTTATCCAAAACAAATCACCTGACTAATTGACTGACTTGGAATTGGTTTAAGTGGCCTGTTGTCCCCCCTGACTCCCACACTTCCTCCCACACAGGTACAAAGCTTCTACCAGTATCAGGGTCATTATCCCCTCTGGAGAAAAAGGTGAGATCATGGTCAGGGTTGAGCTAAATGGGACAGTTTCCACAATTTACACCAAAGGGCTTCCAAGAGACCTGTCTCACTCTCAACATGTTGTCGATGTGTCAGGCTGCAGGACATCACAAGCCTTTTAGCATATTTTAAAAAATTCTAAATGCTTTTCTTCTGAGCAATAACTTTATTGTATAAACCAACACCTATGAGCTTCTTGAACTGAAAAAAGGTTTCATCTAAACCTTAAAACAAAAACAAAACGCATGCTAAACAGAAAAATGGGTCTTCCAATCAAAAAGTTTGAAACAACCCTTTCTGAACACTGAATAAGCATTGCTTCTCACTGATGATAAATTAACTCATAAAATGATATTGATTCAGCCAATAAGAGTCAAAAGTGGGCTGAGTTAAGCCTCATTGACACAGACTGCGGATCGTAATCTGATTGGCTTCTGCAAAGACAGAAACTAAATGCCAGTCAAAGCATTTACACCGGCTGCAGAGTGGAGCAGATGAGATCTGGATCCAGAGCTGCAGAATCTTTCTGCATGGTTTCTATTTTCTACAGATGCCATGTGAATCATCATGAAATTGAACAACTTACATGCTCTACTTTGCAAGTATTACAAGTTGCCTTGTTGTCACCTTTCTCGTAAAGTATAACCACACTTTCAAGCGTTTGTGCTGCTTGGGTTTCCTGCTGCATAAATGTGTCAGCTACGCAACATAGCTTGCGTATACTACGCAAGGTGTGTGGTGACGTCATTTGCGCCAACTGGAATTGATAAGGGAATCGTTTGCCATTTTGGCAAATGATTCCTAGGCATTGAAACAATGGGATCCAGTTCTCAACAAGAACTGGTTTTTGATTCCCACCCCTAGTCCAGAAGCTGCACGGATTCTAGTCTGCATCCGTTCCTCACTAGGTGTAAATGAGGCTTTAATAGGAGGAATAACAAAGTGACAGAGACATGAGCAGCATGCTCAGAACCTGATGGGGAAACAGACATAGGACACGAATGATGACTGACAAATTAGGGCCAGGTGTGCAGGGAGACGACAATAAAATGCAACAAAAATCAAAACCCAACAAAATCCTTCAGGCTCTGACAATATTGTGGAAACATTTCACAAGACATCTGAGTTCTCTTTAAACACATTCTCATCCTTGACGTCGTTATTGTTGTCATTGGTCATCTATGATCATTTTTTAAAAATCTTTTTACACTTTTTAATAAAACAGTTCTATTATTTTCATCATCAGCTATAATTCAGGTGACATTGAGTTTCACATTGATGCTTCTTAGAGTTTGTAGTTTAGTTTAATGTTTGGAGCACAACCGCTTTCTACAATTAAACAATAACTGAGGCTTCATGAACCTGTTTTGAATAAGTTAAGTGAGAGTTGCTAAAGATAAATTAAAACTATTACTATAACATTTGACCTCACTGATGACAAAATGCTCATCTCTGCTGTAGATAATGTAAAAACTTCACCATTCTGGTGTTGATGCTTCCACAAAATGATGGAATAAAATGCTAAAAGTGTCTGAGAAAATGTACGTACAGTTCTAGCACCAAAAAGCTGCTGCAGTTTAATTTGGTTTAACGCTGATTTTCACTATTTTTCTCCTCTGCAGTTATTCAGAATTCTTTTGTGGCTTTGTTCCCAGTCATATATGAAAGTCTGTGTGTGCACCGCTATAATAACAGAAAGAAATAACTGCCAAAAGTTTTGAAAACCAGAATTATGTGTTAATTATCCATAAAAATAATTAAAACTCCAAAGTAATCACCGAAGACAGCGATATAGACTAGAAATAAATGATATTTCTCTCATGTTCGGTCTATAGAGAGTAAACGCTCGATGAGAAATGGTTTGGCCGCCGGCCTTTTTTTACACTCAAAACCAGTTACAAATTGATCAAACTGAAGACCGAGGATGGGCTCACCCCCCGGGGCATACTAAATAATTAACAGGCCTTTAATTACACCTTAAAGCGAGCAAATGACCCCAAGCCCCGGGGGAGTTAGGATGATGGAGGTGGAGTAGAGGTGTGTGAATGTGTGTTTGAGGAATATTGCAACAAACAAGTAGCAGACAGAGGCCTGATGACGGGGTGGCACAGGCTGGCCAGCTCATTTACTCTGACATTTAAGCAGTGCCTTCGCCGCGGGAAGCGACTGTAAGGAGGTGGATTGTGAAGCATCTGACTCATGACTGACTGACACGCTCGGGTCAATCCGTCTGAGCCCAGGTGAACGAGAGGAGAGTGAAACAATCGATGAAGAGATGGTTTGATGGAGTGTTTGTGAGTGGCCGTATTTCCCAGTATTGAGTTTTCTGCATCGCTAATAAGGAGGAAGATTTATAAGGCAGTGAACTAATGACCCAGTTCTTGAATGGTGTGCTGACACCAGCACAGAGAATTTTACATGGGAGATAATAATCTAAAGAAAGGCACAAACGAGCAAACACAATGTCCATGGCGTAAATTAGCATTGCTTTGTATGCTACATCAATAATTTATACAGAAAAGTCATTTTGAGTGCTACACAAGAAAATAAGAGAAGTAGTGAAGTCACCCTAAATGATATTTAACATATCCAATTAGATTCAGTGTATTTGTGATTCTAAACACCAGAATATGAAAAATTGTCTAGCAAAAGAAACCATAAGCTCCAACTGAGTTCTCACTTTGCCTTATTTCCCCACCCTGGGCATTAACAGTGTGGTTGGGTACAATAATGTAAAAACTGTTTCATACAGGATGTATGATGATGCTTATTCATGTAAGACCCTAAAAACCAGAACCAGGATCAGCGGGGTGACGTGGGTGTGCTTTGACGATTTGGTCAGAAGCTGAGCACAGGCATTCTGAACCACCTGTAGATGGTTCAAGGAGTTGCAGTAGTCTAAGCATGAGGAGATGAAGGTGTGGATTACAATCTGACATGTTCCTGAAATGAAAGAAGCAAGAGCGAACAAGAGAACTCTTAATGGAGGGAGTTCGAGGCCTGGTGCCAGGTTAGAGATAGTCTACCTTTCCAGTGACCGGTGAATGCCATTCTGTCTTTCCTGCAAGAGTTGCTGAATGATAAGAAGGCCTTCTCTACTTTTAAAGTGGACCTGCAGCCATTTCAGCCCATTACTCTGGTTTCAGTAAGAAACTGGCAAGCCAACACCCCCTGGTGTGCAGCTACATGAGGGGAGCACACAGGCTTCTCCCTGCAGCCTCTGGTGCCTTCTTGGGAACTGTCCTTGGTGCTGAAGGCCCTCTCTGGGCTCCCGTTTGACCCAGTGGAAGACCTGGACCTTAAAATTCAATCTTTCAGGGTGGTGCTGCTCCTGGTATCAGCTAAGCAGGTAAATTACATGCAGGCACTCTTGGTGCACCCATCCTGCACCAGGTGCCTTTATGTCTAAGGTGGAGGGCTCCTTTTTATCCATTCTCATCACAGCTTTCCACCCACCACCATTTTTCCTCATCTAAGGAGGTGCAGTTACAAAAGTTGTATCCAATTCGTGGCCTCTGGGCATATGTTAACCAAACTGAGAGCCTTCATACAGGTGGCCAGTTCTTTGTGTCATGGGGTGGACCCTTTTAAGGCAAACCCATCACAAAACAACGGCTCTCCCACTGGATTGTGGAGGCTAATATACTGGCTTAGCCCTGCCATGGCATTCAGGCATCAATGGGGCTGAGGGCCTATTCCACTAGGGCCATGTCTGTCCAAGAGATTTGTGCGGCTGCAAGCTGGGCTTCTCCACTTGTGTTTGCATGTTTCTATAAGACTGACGTCTCAGCTCCTGCTTTGATCCACACAACTCTGGGTGTGGGGTCCTCAGCAGGTCAGGATGTCCACCTATAGGGTTGGTGAAAGCTAGATAAGGTGTCTGGCAATACAGGAATCTCCATATCCCATAGTGAGACATCAAAACAAATATTAAGAAAGAGAACTTTAGGTTACTCTCATAACCCCGGTTCTCTGAGTAACATGAGTGAGATGTCTCACCAGACAACCCTTCTTGCTGGCGAAGCGAGAAGAGGTGTTTATCTTGAATGATGCGTGCGTTGGGACGCTTGCTACTTATAGTAGCATGTGACATGAGTGTCACGGTCACTGGCCAATCAGGATTGGCGTATTGAGATAAGTGCTTCTGAAGAATCACCGGGGAGGGGGTGGTATCCCATAGTGAAACATCTCACTCAGAGAACCAGGGTTACGAGAGTAACCTAAAGTTTCTCAGTGAACTTGGTTTTTAAACTCGGGCCTCAACATGCTATCTAGCACAAGAGAGGAAGTGACATTGTCTCACTCGGCTTCTGTGTGACCACAGCAGCATGTTGTACTTTATCACTTTCCGCCATCTTTATTTTTAGTGCTGCTGTATTTATCGCACGTACAGAACGAAATGCTGGACAGCTTGTCAAAACACCTGTGATACAGGAAATAAACTGAAACACCAAAAAATACATCAGTAATCTAAAAACAGCATAAATTTGTGTTTTCACCATTTTGTTGTGGTCAAGCTGGATGAAGGGGTAGACCTGTGTTTTTGGGTCCTGACCAGTCGATGATGTTCTTCTTCCTCATGATTTTTAGCTTTTTATGTTACCAAGACTACCTCAAATGATACGTCCATGGTGTCCAAATGGTTTTGCTTGGTTTGGTCCACTTTCCAAAATGCAGCTTTAAGAGAACCAAATGAAAATGTGAAACTTTTATGCTTTGTCCACCTAATCAAACCGAGTCCCCCCTCAGACCATCCTGGTGGGAGAGCTTTAATCAAACAGATGAGGTCTTTTTGAGACTTAGTTGGGTTGCAAAGAGTGTCCATTGTCTTAAAATTCAAAACGTTTTAAAGTGGTTATTGCAAAGGTTATTTTACAAACTTCTGCCACAACACAAATTTCACGGTTTTACATAAAATTCTGTAGATTTTGTAGCAGAAAAAAGGTAAAGAACACACCAGAGCTAACCCTCCCAACAGCATTTTGAAGGCAAGATTTTTTTATTGATGTCCAAAATATTTTTGAAAATTAAAAACTTTTGTTTTATCAAATAAAAGTTTTCATTTAGATCAACTTGAAGTGTTCACATTCCTGTAATTTTTAATAAAATGCTTGAAATCCTCCCTCATTGTCCAATTAGTTTTCTGTTTAATACATTTCCAATTAATCTCCCAGTAACGTCAAACGTCTCCGCTCCGACTTCCAAACTATTAGCAGACACGGGGAACGAGATCTAAAAATGCCGTCGTTTTTATCAGCCTAATATTGCAGAAAAGGGAGTAAGATCATCTTTCTCATTGGTTACAGTGACAGCACTCTCATTTAATCAAATTAAACCTCAAGAAGCATATCACACCACACACCCACTACATACTCACACATTTCAATCTCTTCACATGCCTGCACTTGGGTTCGCTCTCTTTTTTCTTCCAGGTGGCACAAGGAATCACAGAGCCAATCAATCACGCCCTTGCTCTAACGCATGCACACCAGCAGACACCAATAAAAAAGAAAAATCCAGAATATAAACATGGGGTAGGAGGAACCGATGAACTTGCTTTAAGTTCACTTGCTGACATTCCTTTTTTATTCATCAGACCTGTGATTTGAAGTGTTGCATCCATCAAAACAGATCCCTCTCTCTCCATTAAAGCAAATGGCCACCGAGACGCTTCCTCTTAAATAGAGGTAAAGAGGAAATTAATCTCTCCCTTGGCTGCTGTGGCAGGATATTAATCTAGCGGATTCACTCATCTCATCTTTTCTCTCATTGCCTGATAATCCCCTCCTCATCAAAAGCATATGCAAACCACAGGTGGACAAACGCAGCAACTAATTGGGATGTGATACTCCCCTTTGCACCTCTTTTCTCTTTCTTTTTTTCTTTATTTAGTCCCTCCGCTCGCTGTTAGAGGTGCATCATTTGCCATTCAACCCTCAATCAGTTACAACAAATTATTCCTGTGACTTCTTTATTGCTGTCAAAGGAGAAATTCAAGTGTCAGTCTTCAATTTAGTCCTCAGTTGTTTCAAAATGGTGGTACTTATTGCCATAATCACTCTAAAATGCAATTAAAGTCAACATGCAAATGTTTTTTTATATTTTATTCTGATTATTAAAGAGGACCCAGAATGTAAAGCAACATTTTCCTTGTTGTTGTTGAATAAGACAGCTTGGGTGGTCAACAGTAGCATGCCAAAAAGTCAAAGCCATGTGTGACCTACTTTTTATGTAAATTAGAAAGTTGAAAAAGTTGAGAGAAAAACTTCTGTTCTGAGAAAGCCTTCCTTAACACGTCATAAGGGGGAGCCACGCCTCCTCACCTGCATGTCTCCAGTGTCTGAGGCCTTCTGGGGAAACCAACCAATCAGCAAGCAGCTCATTATCATATTCATGTCCTGGCCGAGTGGAAGGGTAAACGTCTCTTTTCGCAGCAAGGCTGGTTTAGGGGTTTTAGAATGGCCTGCATCAGGGCTTCTGGGAAAGATGGAAGTCTAAAGAACATTTCTTATGCTTTTTAGAGGCTCAAAGCTCTGTTTTAGATTGTTGATTAACTGCATTCTAACTCCTCTTTAAGTAATCACAGTAGACACTTGAACAATTAATGAGGTGAAAACAAGCAAAAGTAAGTGACTAGATGAAATATGCTTTAAATGTGCTGCAGAAAGTGTGTCTGTTATTAGAGCACGTTGAATTGTTTCCTATGACAAATGAATGGGTCTGAAATATGAGACAAACATGTTTCTTTAGGTTTTGTCCATTCTCGAATCTATCTTTACGCCATATATCCCTCTAATTAGTAGTCTTGATTTTTTTTTTGTCCTTTCAGGAGCAGCGTTCAGCTCAGACACTTGCAGTGAAGGCTGTTAAAGCAACACGATTCTTATCTGAGCATCAACTTATGTTGCTCCCTGAGTTCCCACCGGCTCGGTGTATCAGGGTGTTTCTGGCCCTCAGGGAGACAAATGGGCCTGATAACGCTAAGTTCATTATCTGTTCCTGACATGTTGGTCATGGGTCAGGCCTAATCTGAGCCCCAAGGAGCCCAGCCACTTGGCCATTGTGTGACCTGGCTCTGTTACAGCCCTTAATCGGATCTGAGGTTAATGTGCTGCCGCTCTATGATAAAACCAGCACAAGAGGGGAGAAAGAATATCTTCAACTCGCCAAGAGAGACAAAAAAGCACCCTCTCGTTCTCCCCAGAGATCCAACACTTAGCCAACACGACTGAGCCGTGACTCAGAAGAGAAAGCGCTTGCTGCAAAATAAATATCATTAACCCACAATTAAAATCCTGTTCTCTGTCCTGACATCCTTTATTGTTCTCATATCTCTGTCCAATTACAACATGCTGCAGTAATTATAGCTGCATTAAAAAGTAATGAAGTTATATGAGCGGGGCCCGTCGTTTCCACAGGGCAATCTGACAGAAGGCAGAGAGAGACGCTGGGACTCAGCAAAGCTGGTGGAGCACCCGCTCATCTCAGCCCATGAGGTGAAATGTCAACTGGATGACTCTACAACACAGAGACATCCACAGCTCAGCTGGTTCTCCCATGTGGTAAAGTGCAATCAATCACTGTGCCACCTGGGTGGCCATTATTTCCTAACTGGTCAACGTGAATTTGTCGCCATGGAGACAAAATCTTGCCCAGGGGGCAAAAGATATAAATGGCCCCATGTCTCTGTAATTTGTGCTAACAGATTTAAGTGACTCACAATCTGCCAAAAAAACGCGTGGCATTGGACACAACATTAGATTTAGTTAGAAACCGTGTGTGTGTGTGTGTGTGTGTGTGTGTGTGTGTGTGTGTGTGTGTGAGAGAGAGAGAGAGAGAGAGAGAGAGAGAGAGAGAGAGAAAGAACATTTAGGCATGTTTGCGTGTAAACATGCTTGTTTTTTGTGTGTGAGAACAGGCGATAAATTGCTTGGGTGAGGCTGTTAAACCAGGGTCAAACATGAGAGCAAGGCAATTTTAGACTGGAAATGAGTGATGTCCTTTCTCGTTTGAGAGCCACAGAGGCCTCAGCCTATCACACACCGCCTCCTCTTATATGTCAACATGACCATTGTGTTACATCGTGTCTTTGTTGTCTTTGTCTCACCGAGGACAAAAAAAAAGACAGTTAAAGCATGTGTGCACCGTGCGATTTGAACATCAAATATCAACCTTGACCAGAGAGAAGGAGGTAATTGGGAAGCAGAGAAGAGAAGAAGAAGGAAATGAAGGAGGATCTAAAATAAACAGAGAGCCCGTCTGGGTGCTGGGTCAGACTGAACTTTCGTGAGAGCTGCTCCACACTTGGGTGAAGACTTGACACTGATGCAGCACTGGTCCTGATCTGAGAGCTGCACCAAGATCTCTAAGGAAAACTCCCACATTTCCATGAATGAAAATATGATAGAAGGAGGACAGAAGAAGCAATGGAGGAATGACCAAAAAAGAAGATAGAAAAAAAATTTTTTAAGACATGCAAAAGATAATCAAAGAGGTTTAATTGGGTGTAACTATTAGTGTTTGACCTCTGCAGATTTTATAAAAACATAAATCTAATAAATTATTAAATCATGTCGGAATTTGTTGTCTCAAAACATCTGCATCTAATTTTCAATTACGAACATTCAGAGTTCTCTGAAATGTTTTGCATTTAAATCAGATATTTTTTAGAGCTCTACTGGCATAAATAGCTGTAGCATTCCCCAGCTGTCATGTAGAATATAATTGTTAAGTTATTCCCTCATTTAAAGTGCGTTGTTAGCTAAAAACCCCCAAAGCAGCAAAAGAGCAGGAAAACTTGAGTTTACTTATTTTTTTACAGATGTCACAATCTCATTGGACCTTTTTGCATTGCTTTAGTTGTGTTATCATTTAACCCTCTTGTTTAGTGCTGATGTTAATATTCTGAGATGCTGCTGTGGGCGTTCCAGCTCCATCACACAGGATTTGGGATGGCATCATGGTACAAATGAGGGAATATCAGCAATGCCCGTCATGTTTGTCCGGCATACCCGGCACAGTCTTCTATTAGTGAAGGTTGTTTAGGTTGGTGCAAACAGGATGCCTGACTAACAACAATCCAGAACAATGCAGTGTGAGATGTGCAAGAGCAAAGACAACAACTGGGACTGGCAACACAGGTCAACAACAATGAATTCTTTGGTAAACATCAATCATGCTGCCAACACTCTTGGGGCTTTGATCGAGTAGTTGTGTGTTGTTGCTGAGAGGCTAGCTGCTGATGGAGGATGGCGGGGAACTGATAATGGGCTTCCGTGAATCACAAGAGATGAACCCCCGTTGAGAGATGCAAGAGGGGAACGAGAGAAGGATGGAGGAGGACGCAGCGGGGTAAAGGAGGGGGTGAGAGGGGAAAAAAGATGGCGCATGCTGGATAAGGAGGGAAGCTCAGCCTGCTTCCCATTTTCTCTCAGTCCCCTGCTGGATGACCAACACACAGACAGCCAAGCACCATGACGGACATTCTCCTCATCTAATGAGTCCCAGTCACAGCTGAACACACCGCTGTGCTTTACAGCACCAACAGAAGGGCCTGCCATCATGAAAAACTGAACGCCTGCTACTAAAACAAACAAAATACACAGGGTCAGATAAGGTCCTCCTGCTAGAGATCGCTAGTATTTATTATGCAGTTTGTTTGCATCTTTGAAGTTGTATGAAGAATGTTTCTTGTCATTACATGAAACCACAGCATGTGCAGAGAGTTTGCAACTCACACACACACACGCGCGCGCGCGCATTCTCGTTTTGCAGACGTTGGGAGGCCTGTCATTGACTCCCATTCATTTTAGTGACTGGATTGTGCCTAACTCTAACCCTAAGGTTAACCCTAACCCTAATCATAACCATAACCACTCTATTCCTAGCCCTAGTCTTAACTAAATCTTAATTCACACCATACCTCTAAAGCTAACGAGTAGAGCTCTGTAACATTGTACCAAAGTGAGGACCAGGCAAAAGGTCCTCACTTTGCAACTAATGTTGTAAACAGTTTGTCATTGGACCTCACTTTGATCTATAGACGAGTACACACACACACACACACACACACACACACACACACACACACACACACACACACACACACACACACACACACACACACACACACACACACACATTCTCCCTCAGTGTTGGTTTCGCCTCTTTACCACCTGTTCTGACATCTGTCTGAGAGGAGCCAACCAAGTGCCTACACATAACTGCATTTCACAATGGCAGGCTCCTTTGGCTCTAAGCAAGGAAAGGGGAAAAAAAATCTTGTATCATGGAGTATTCACTCACATTTCACATTCACTAAATCCATTCAGTAATCTCCTTATGTGTGTGACATGGCGGTATCAGAGCCGGTTGTGGAGGTAACTGTCAGGGAATTTGATGCGAGTTCCCTTGTCACAGTCACTTTGCCTTGCTCCCGTCATTCAGCCCGCTGTGCCCTGAGGGGCCGCTGACAGGAGCGGTTTCGGCAGGCAGAAGGATGCCGACGACGGTGTCCTACAGGGCACTTACTCCAGATACCAGAGCCAGCGTGCAAACCTGCCACTCTGCATTAGTAAGGTATTCGGCTCTGGCTTGTGGAAACAGTCTTTGATCAAATAAGTGGCATCGATTTTGTGGAGCCGAGCATTAGCTGCTGTATGTATATCGATTTTGTCCATCTTTGACATGTCCGAAGGGGGTGAGCTGCAGTTTGAAAAATGGCCACTCTCTGGCAGAGCACAGCATGCAGGGAACCCCGCCACTGAAGCACTGCCCTCTGACCAGCTAAGTCGGTGAGTTATTGTTTAACTTGTATCCCCTGGTAAAATTGGCATGCGAATGGGGAAAAAAACACGGTAACTGCTGTTCTTCCCAACATATTTCAGACCCAAAAACACAAAAGCTCACACGTACCTTCTGAGTGTAATCTAGTCCTTACCCTAAATCTCCTGTGGGTGTCTGTGGTTTGCTGTGCCAGTGAAATGAAAGCAGGCCTCTCTAATAACAGCGAATTTAATACCAGCACTAGTCCCTTAATGAGAGTGCCCTGTGTTTGCTCTAGGCTCATATCCGCGGCACCAGAGGGAGAGGAGGCGAGGAAGGGACGAAGGAGGGAAATGTAGTTAAAATCTCCCATTAGCATCACCTCCAGGGCAAGCATGGATGCTCCCCAGGCGGTGGTCTATATGTAGAAAGAGTCCGCGCTCGCCTCTGCACAGCTGGAGCTCCCCGGATGGCAGCAGACGCCACCATTAATAACACACAGAAATTACTGTGGTGCTTATTAGAAAACAGCACGACACAGAGATCAGATGAGAAACATTCTACTACATCAAAAAAGAAGAAGAAGAAGAGCAGTCCTCAGAATGGCCGAGAATGACAAATGATGTAAAACACAGAAATACAGTAACAGATAAATTTGCTACTCCTCCATGTAATCTGATGTTTGATCAAACAAGTCTGTGTTTGATGGATAGTTGTGATTTTGTCAGGATTGGAAAAAAATAAAAAAAAACAGGTCTGGTGATGGAAACATTTCAATGATGATAAATCAATTAACTGGCAATTCTTTAGCAATTAGCATCTCAGCCATCTCCACACACACAAAAAAAGACTAAACAAAAACAAAGTATTGCAATTGCCTCTGCTTTAATAGTCTTTGTGTGGTCCCCTGAGTGTTTACTAAACAAGAGTGATTGCGGTGGAGATTTGAATATTTAATAACAGGAAGAGACTGGAGAAGAGCAGCATCTGGGGAGAACAACAATCCGTTTGGACTCAGTGGGCAAATGAGGAAAAGTAGGTTGAGCTCACTGAGTTTGTCCCTGTGGTATTACAGAATTTTAAATGAATTTTAGAGAATGGTAGTAAATCTGGAAATGTTTCTGCCTCCGATAGAGGAAACGTATCATTCTCTGTGCAATGTAGCTGTCCTAAAACTACAGCTCTGGGTATCCAGAAGAAGACTGACAGATGTGAGACCTATCAGGATCTGAATAACTCTCAAAGGCAGGGAGGAACATTTATTTTTCGTCAGCTACATCACATAACCCTCGTTCCTTGGGGGCATGCATACATTTCCCAATTCAACACATCCATCATATTGTTCACTTAAACAGGTCTCACTCACCCACACACGGAAATTTGGGTTGTCTTGAAAAAATTCAGAGGGTCTGAGTTGTTTTGCAACTTTTATGTGACCACCTCAGATACACCGTACCTATTAGAACATCAAAACATGAGCATGTGACCTCGGCAATGAGCACTTTGTATATTTAACCTCCATCCATGGATGTTTCCATAGAAACTGTTCAGATATTTCTTAATTACAGTACAGGCACATGAAAACCACAGGAAAAGGCTGAGCATCACGGTGTTCTTTTTAAGTCACATCCATCTTTAACAAATAATTTTACATCAGAAGTACATTTAGACTGTGAGTTTTATAACATAAATACAGTAAACATAAAAAAATCAGCCAATAGTGGGGAATTATAAATTTAGTTTGCTTTTGTTGTTTTTCATCCCACAACAGCAACTCTGTTCAGTGAAATATCACAACATCTCTGAAATATCTTCTAAGTACTCTTCACCATCTGACTACAGTACTCACATCTTATTTGTAGAACAAAGACCTCTACATTTATGTGATGTAATTATTTAAAAACACAAAAACAACAACATACTACTCACAATCTGTTAACTTTTAGTTTAATTTGCTATCTGGTCAATTTTCAGTCCAGTTTCTGGTTAGGAACCAAAACCAGTTTGATCTCCAATGATTAGTGATGTGGGGGTTTAGTGAGAGTGGATAAGATTAAGAATTATTTATTACTGTCATTCAACAGCATGTCAGAGTGCACAAGAATGAAATGTTATCAGCTTAAGATGAATAAATGACCTAATGTTAAAATCCAATAATCATAACAAATTGCTGATGACATCTTCACAGCTACAGGGACGTTCCTCAACCTTGTTCGGGCTTTGAGGCTGCTGAAACCTCTGCCTGAAGGATGTAGGGTATAGTTTATGGATTGGATGGGTGGGGTTCTTTGTTCTGATGCCGCGATATACAGTCCTGATCATGTGTTCTCTCGTGTGTTTGTGTCACAAGCCGGTGTTGTACCATATTCTGCAGCCATCAGATTCCATGACTCTAAGGGGAGCCCAAAGAAACGAGTTGGACCTTTGAGTTGTTAATTTTTCAAAATGTAGCTTGCTTAAATCGCTTTTTCCAAGAACAAATTTGACACTTTTAAGGCCATTTCTGATGCTGACTGCAGCTGCATATCCATCAGATGGTATCTGAGACTGAAGGGCTTCTAAAACAAAAAAACGTCTTCAAAGGCCTTGTCTCCTTGAACGCCACAGAACTGACCTTTTGAACTTTGCAAGAGCACACCAAACATGGAACTCTGAAAGGTGGAAGAAAGTTTTATTCTCTGATAAGAAAAAATGTAACCTTGATGGTCCTGATGGTTTCATGACAAGCAGATCTCATCTGAGATGTTTTTTGTGTGCCACAGTGGACGGGGGCCATAATGGTCTGCGGCGCTTTTTCCTTCATTGGAACAATGGAGCTTCAGGAGGTACAAGGATGTCAAACGGCTGTTGGCTACATGTCCAGATGTTGAACAGACCATCCCTCATGACTGAGGATCCTCATCTGTGGTAACCATGGGTTTATCAACAGGACAATGCCTGCAGGACAAAGGGATTTCTTCCAGGAGATTAACATTACTCATTTGGACCATCTTGCGTGTGCTCCTGATCTAAAATCCAACCTTTGGAGATATATGACAAGGGAAGTTTACATAACTGGACATTTCCAGACAGTAGATGCCCTTTTTTAAGTTTTTTTTTTTTTTTTGGAGGTGTGGCCAGACCTTTTGATCTGTTGTAAAACAGCCTGTTTGAATTTAAGTGTTGTTTTCAATTTATTACATGCTGAGAAAATGTTTTGTTTCACTCCTATTTCTTGTTGAATGTTGCAAAGCTTTGCATGGAACCTTGTTAAGATCCAGCCATGAAAAATATGATTTTTGGCCTAAAACTTTTGATCAGGACTGTATATGTATAGTTGGTCTTTGAACTTAAAAATACAGAAACATGTTTACATGAGTACTGGTTTTTCCACTTGGTGATCTTGTTAACAGCCATAAAATATATTTTGCACATAAAAATCAATAATCCAGCATTTTCATTCTTGTATTAGAACACTAGAGCTATCTGTGTCTCAACTCTTTGTATGGAAAAAACTGTTTATTTTGACATTCTGTAGCTTTTCTTGTGTCCTTCCTACATGTTTTACCACCGATGAAGTAAAATAGGCAACACAAAACAACATATAGACGTATGGCTTTTATTTCAACTATGAAATAAACAAAAGTGATGCTATCTCCGGCCTGCCCAATGTTTATGGTGTTTTGGTTGGTTTATAATCCCCAATATTGTTATGTCAATGCACAATGTGAGATCGGTGTATTTAAAAATAAATAAATAAAGGTCTTTCTGCAGCCACTCACCAGTCCAAAAGATTGATGCAAAACTTTTACTAAAACATCAAACTGTTGATCCTTTAGTGTCCACATAAAATATATCATCAGTATCTTTCTTCTTTGTGGTTATTCATTAAATGTTTTCATTTTTGTATAGTACTGTTAATGAAATAATAATAATAATAATAATAATAATAATAATAATAAAGTAATACTGAGGTAAAGTTATATTGTCTGAATTTTTTGTCCAATATCTACATTTATTTTTTAGAGTTTTTAAAAATCTAATTAGTGGTTTTTTTTCCAGTTTAATTCATCTTACACGTCAATAAAATATTGAGTCTAAATTTTGTTCTATCTGGTTGACCTGCAGGTTAAGGAGTTAAAAGTTAATTATCAAAAATAGCTTTAAAATGAAAGTATTGTGGACTTATGTGAAGTGCTAGGCAAAATGGTTTTAGTGTCATGTTAACGCTCCAATTTCCTCATGGTATGTTTGATGTATACCAGAAGCATCAGTGGAGCTGCTTCCTCCCAAAATGCATAAATAAATACATTAACACGTTTAAAGCACAGGCTGTTGGTGTACACTCATGCTACTACTCAGAGTGAGATGATTTCACATAAACTCAGTCCAGGTCTATTAGGAAGGCAGCAGGCATCGCTGTGGACCAGGTCTGGCCAGGCTCCCAGGTTAGAGGACATCTCCTCCTGGCCCTCTGTTACCATCTGCTCTATCCAGAAGGCGTGCACCACTGGGATGAAAGAGGGGGGAACTGACCCACGAGATCCCGCTCAGAGACGAGAGGAGCAGGAGTAGATCAGGTTGACTGAGAGGAGCAGAAATGTGTTCAAAGCCCTGGGAGTGGGGTTGGTGCAGTTCCGTGGCAGGGAAGGCAGGGCAGGGCAGGTCTCGGGTAGCTCTGAGGGGAGGTGCTGGGTCGGCTGCTACCTGTCCACCTCTGACCAAAGCCATCTGCTGCAGGGAGACACGGGGAAGACAAGGGGCGAGGACCAGAAGCCTCAAAGATGTTGGAGTGAGATCTAATTTAGTGTTTTGCATTTAGATTTTAATTAGTGTTTCTTATTGCGCTCAGGCACGTCTGTTTTTCTAACAAGGCAGGCTAATTGAGAAAGGTAATTGAGAATGGGAGGAAATAACAATAATGATGCTCTGAGTAAAGACAGGAAGAGATATTATTCTTTCTGCATGGATATGAGAGTTTAATTGGACGCTGTGCTTTCAACTGGGCAGATGTAGCTGGTACTGCTGACACAGGGAGTTCTGGAAAAAATTGGGCTTGAAAGAAAGAGCGAACTTCTTTGCTGAAAATGAAAGATAGAGTGATGGAGCTAATACGGGACACAGAAACAGGTCAGGTACTTCATCTGAGCATTACTTTCTCCTCTCTGACAAATCCCATTCTGAATGAAATACACCACAGGGATGACAACATAGATTTATCACAGCATTGCATAGACGCTTCTGATCTCTCATCCACTGGCATTATAATTGGCACTTGAAGAATGTGTAGTGAGGATGCCCAAGGACACGGAGGATGTAAAGCCTTGCTTGTCTGTGTGTGTCATATCGCCGCCCTGTTTAGCTGTGACTTTGATAACGTGTGAAGAAGGGTGTGGTGATGTGACTCAAGGAAGAAGAACAAAATTTGGATTTAGATCATTTTATCACAATCTGAGTGGGGTTTAAAAATAATAATGACCTGCTTTTCTAGAGCTCAGCACTGATTGGTCAAGGTCATTTAGGTTTGGAATCAACAAACACAAATATGACTATAAGGCGTCACCAAATGAACAACACTGAAACAAAAAAATACTTGAAAACTACCAAGGTGATCTTAAGCAGTTCAAAATGCAAGCATAGCAGTTGTATACAATTTATCACATGATGGCTGCAGACATCATCAAAATGTGTTGAGGAGCAGAAAGCTGTCGGGGGTGTGTGCTGTGTTTTCAGTCTAGGGAGACTGGAGAATGACAGGACTTTTACTCACAAAGCCCATCACCACAGGCGCTATTTTCACCTGTTTTATGTAAAAACGATCAAATAGAGATGATTTTTTTCTCAATATTCAGGACTAAAACTTCAACATGCATGAAACAGCTTTTTAAAGCATCAACTGTGTATTAATAAATGTCATGTAAAACCATGCTCCACTGCATTTATGTGCAGTTTGGGCACACTGGAACAAGATAGAGGCTCGCGAACTCATAGGCTCGAAATAACATCTGCAGAAAAGAGTTGACAATAACACAAATCTCGTTCGAAAATGGGATATGAGATGTTTTAGCTAGGATGTGTTTAATAATGACTCACAATGAACTTATTTATGCTATAATGTGTTTCATTGTGTTAGAAAATATTACAGCAAATAAATAAATAGTATGTTGTTGAGTTTTGTACAGTGAAACACAGAAAAAAATAATACCAATAAATATGTGTACTTACTCAAAAGTGTGAAAAGAAGGCTGACTGGTTAACTCTTTAAATGTGAAATAATAATTTTAGTTATAATAATTAAAGAAATCTAGTTTTTAAAGGTGTGGTTCACTGAAAAAACATTTTAATTATTAATTATTTCTAATTATAATCGGTCACCCTGAGTGTTTCATGCAGGCTGAACATGAAAATAGTCTCCTACACCTATCTCCTGCATTAGCTCCTGATAGAAAATAGATGGTGAAACTCTAGGATTAGAAAATCCTGACAGATCTACGTCACACTGTCACTTAATATTCATGGACTCACCCATCTTGACTCACGACGGGGAAGGCTGTTGTTGGTTTAGCGTCCAGGAAACAGCAGAGAACGTCTCGACTATAGAAGCTAACCGTTAGCATTAGCAACTCCACCACACAGCAGAACTCCTTCAGGCTTGTGTTATTTGTGGAGATAAAACATCAACGTTGCAGAGCAAACAGAGTCAGTGGTAGAGTCATGTTGCTGTTAGCCAATCAGAGGAGAGATGTCTGAATATCAGGAAATAAGACTCCAGATCCTGTCGTCTGAAGCTACTTTCTCCTCCAGCTGACTTTTTTTTCTTGAAACAGGCACATCTGAAGTTAAAGACAATACATGAACCAGACAGGAAGTGAGTCATGTCACAGAGAGGTGAATCCAGTATATTCCAAAATAAAACCCATGTTGCACTATTTTTTCCGGCTTTTGCTTTATTATTAATGACAGCAATATAAGGTCACAGTGTATGATAGTTCACATTTTCTTTACAGGTATATTTTTAAACATATTGTGTCAAATTTCTAATCATTTGGTGCTCTTCTGGAAGCAGATTTCTGAAGAACTACAGTCGATGGGAGTGACAGTCCATTTGGAAGCCATACAGAAACCAAACTACATAAGTTCCACACTCGGTGTGACCAAGTGGTTAGGTGAGGCGCTTTAATCCATGGGAAATTCAAAGTAGAACCACTCATGAATGAGCTTCATCACCTTCTTCTGGAGATTTTCTTGGTGTGTCCCACTGGGAGAAGACCTGGGACAGACCCAGACCTCACTGGAGGGATTTAATATTCAGACTTTGGGACCACCATGAGGAGCTAGAGAGTGTTGCATATTGGCACACAAGAGAAGTATTGAGTTTAAGTTATTGCAGGTGCTTTTTCAATCAGTACAAAGACACAAGCTAAGATCTACTTTTTCTCTTAACTTAACTTCCAAGGACTAAAACTGGATTTTACCTCACCAACACTGGCACTATGTCAGCGCGTCATAAATCCTGCTAGGCAGTAACTGAAGGAACCCTTGTTTGCAACAGTGCTAATTTTATTCAAATATGGGGACATTTTCTGATAAATGGGCACATTAAAACTTCTAAAACAATAAAAATCAGAGTCAATGAAGGCTCTGATTTGTGGCTTTGAGTGAAAGATTTTTAGTGGCAAAAATAAAATGAAAAGAAAACTACTCAGAGTGAGTGTGATCTTTGATCTTGATGCATGCAGGAATTGTTTTTCAAGTTAATTTTACAAATGCACAGAAGTTGATGGATGAAGCTGACATATGAGGGGCCACAAGCCTCCCAGCTGGCGGGCAGTGTTGCTGCCAGGCATGGCTGGCCATATTCGCTTTTTTGTGTTTTCTTTTTTTCTTTAACCATCTTTCCCCATGCTGTGGCACAATTAGCAGTCATTAGCAGCTCTGGGGATCATTGGAGGTTGTGAGGGGCTGAGGAGCACTGAGGTGGGGGACGGCCTCAAACCGCATGGCAAAAGCTTCCACTGCTAATCAAATCTCCATCCCTGAACTCTTCTCCCACACACCAAACAATCCCTTTGATGTCTGTATGGTCAAGACGGGTGCAGCGATACAAAATAAGCAGGCACGTGCAAACAGAGCGGCTGTCATGTAAGGATCAAAGCTGATGAGATGGAGTATTTAACACAGTCTTGAAATCCCTGAGGATCAATACTCTGGCAGAGGTATTAGTCAGTGTATTACATTTGTATTGGTGCTGCAGCACTGAAAAGCCACCCATGATGAACCGTGTGAAATTGATGTCAGAGGTGATTCTGCACCAAAGAAGCATAAAAGATAATGTGGAAGCAAAAGTAAATAAGAGCAGAATGCAGACGGCAGGTTAGCATCATCAGTAGTCCAGAGCCAACCTTGATGCATGTTTGAAAGATAAAGATGAGCTCAATAGATGTATACGAGGCAACGTGTGACTATGATATTGACATTGATTCATTTATGGAAGCCGCTGAAGCTGAGTAACCTTTTTCTTTTTTATAGCAGGAGAGTGGCAGCTTGTCCTTTGCCTCAGCTCTCCTTGGCCCCCTGAGCGGCAGGACGGCACCATCCCATCTCTCCTGCTGTGATTTGTGCGTCCAATCACAGAGGCGTCCACTTTCACAGCTGCTATATTGTCAGGACTAAGCGGGATGTGGCATGTGGAGCCACTGCTGTGTGTATTTCTTTGTGTGTGTGTGCACTTGTGTAGCGATCTGCGAAAGGAAGACATTAATTTGCTGTATCATTTCATGCTGGGACAGTCACCCCTCTCCACACACACACTTTTTCCCCTCACTCTAAAGCTATAGCTCTATAGCCGACCTGTCTGCCATAATAAACAACCCGTGTTGGGGAACCGAATTTAAACCAGGGCCATATTGCATATTTCTCTACATGAGGGAGGGGGGCTGGAAGGGAAACATCAATAAAGATGACACAGTTTAAGAGGCAGACAACCTTTACAAAAGAGCGGTGGGTTTAATGGGCTGGTCGCGTGGCTCATAAACCACAGACGCATACGACCACGACTAAGAGCCAGCTTTACCGAAGACCGCAGCAGAGAAAAATTACAGCACTGCCTGTTTTTGTGTGAGTCAGTAAATTAGTTAAAAGATCAAGATATCCCACTGCCCTGACCCACGCCATGTTAAGGGTAGTGTGAGGGATTACAGCTGTTGACACCAAGGGTGTTACAACGGTGTAGACTCTCAGTCATTCAGGACACGATAATCTTAAAAGCTGTAACTAAAAAGTGGGTTTGGAATAGGAGGCTGAAAAGGATGCTCAAAAGTCTTATATTCCCAGCCCAAGTCTTACAACTGACCAAACCCCTTGGATGGAGGCAAAACAACAAGAGAAGTCCAATTGTTTTCATTAAAAAAAAAAAAAAAAAAACGATCAAGACGTCTTGCAACTAGGAATTAAATGTAAGGGTGTGTGAATGAATGTTCACATTGAGTCAGGTTGATTTTGGATAGCTCTTTTCCCTTAATAAATGAAACTGTTTTTGCATTTTGTATTTACTCAGGTTTTCTTTGTCTGACATCAAAATGTGTTTTTTGATCTGAAGATTTTGAACTTTCTACACAAATGTTTAGCAGGTTCAACCCCAGATGTAACACAACATGCAATTGATGCAATCTGCTGGGTTCCTTATATAGGAAACCTTTTTACTGATTGGCTTAATGAACTATACTGCATTGGAATGTTTACTTTGTGAAGTGCCCTGAGACGACTCTTGTCGTGATTTGTTGCTATAGAAATAAACTGAATTGAAAATTGAATTAAATTGAACACAGACACAAACACACCACATCTTAAAGCCATACTATGCAACTTTTTCATATATTTAAATCATGTTCTTGAGCCAGTATGTGCTAAAATGACCCTTTACAGGGTTAATGAAATGCTACTCAAACCCCCACCCCCCTCTGTGGCCAGAATACCGCACTTGCAACTTCACAGTGGCAGGTCGCTCCCGGCTGGACTTAGAAAAAGGAGCTGACGAGCCTGGTGCTGCAGTCTGCTTCCAGCATGTTTCCTGCATGTTTAGATCATGAACACAGCTGATTTGTTTGATTTAGTGATGAACCGCTCCTGTAGACACTAATGAAGGCTGAGGAGACATTTCAGCTGTTAGATTAAGGTGTTAAAAAGATGAACGCACAGCGAGGAGATAAGTTTCGCATTTGGTTTCACTAACGAACACTAGGGGGCGCTAAAAACAAGCCAAAACTGCCAAGCATTCCTTTAAAGTAACATAATGAAAACAGCAACAATGGCAAAAATAAATTTATATTCAAGTGGATAAATGAGTACATTAATTTAAGATTTAACAGATGTTACGTTCCCCTCATTTTTGGCCAGTTAGTCCCCAGGTCTGCCGACGGAGCTGAAGTTAGTGGTCAGACATCAAATGTTTGCACAACATCCGTCTTTAACACTGTCTGAAGACCTGTTTGCATCACACTGATCTCATAGTCATCGACCTTAAAGTGCTTTGAACATTACACATCATTGGGTGCTGAAACTCTTCGCGCCTCATTTAGAAGAATCACTCCCACTGGTGATGAAATATGGCGTCTTGTGAAAAAATGTGTGTAATCATATTATCCTTTACCCTGTTGTGACTGAACTGGACAACAGTTCTGTAATTTGACATCTTTACACAAAATAAGCAAAACAAAACAACAAAACACAATGTTAGGTGCTCTACTCAAGAAAACAGATGAGCTATCCCAGCATTGGGGCAACGGTGGCTCAGAAGTAAAGAGTTCACCCTGTAATCGGTGGGTTGTAGTTTGAACCCAGGCTCCAGTATTCATGTCAGTTGTTGTTTCCTTGGACAAGACACTTCACCCTCCTTGCCTGCTGCTCATGGTCAGAGGGGCCGCTGGTGCCTGTGTACAGCAGCCTCACCTCTGTCAGTGTGTCCCAGGGCAGCTGTGGTTACGATGTAGCTCATCACCACCAGTGTGTGAATATGTGTGTGAACGGATGAATGATTCACTGTAAAGCGCTTTGGAGTCCTCTGACTCTGAAAGACACTGTACAAATGCGGGTCATTTATCATTAGAACTGCCCATATGGTAAGGGTACGTTGGTTTGAACACCCAACTCACATTTAAACACTAATCATAATACTACGTTTTTTTAACCTGCTTTTGTCTATTTACGTTTGTTTTAGGGTGAGAAAAATAAATGAGACATATCAGAGTCTGCACAATTATTTAGCAGACTAAAAATATTTTTCCTCACACATTTGTCTGACATGAAAATTCCAAAACACCTGCACTCTGTGTATTTTTATGATTGACAACAAATCCAATAAAAACACCAAAGTTAACAAAGAAGCAGGCCTACTAACAAATACCATCTATGTATCCTGAGCGTGAGTTAGCCTATTTGTCTAAGAGCTCCATTGTTGTCCAATTCCACAGACTAATAACAATGATTACTTTCATGGCCTCAGGAGAGTACTTCTGTCTGAACTGCTATATAAATGGAGCTCATAAATTTGCATGTGGCACGTAGCCAAGATAAACATAAAAATAATCAACTCCACAAGGAAGCTGGCACCTCATCATGGCATTATTTCAATCTCTTCTCTACATGATTGTGTTTAATCAGTTTCAGTACAAAACTTCAAATGTTCATTTGTTAACACGCCGTTTTGCTGTTTTTTATTGTGAAGTGACAATGATAAACAAATGTTGTGGAGACCTAGATATGTGTGGAAGTGCAAAAGCAGGAAAGTTAATTCGTTAATTGATTTTTAAGTTTTAAAATCATTTCCAAATGTATGACAGCAAAACTGTAAATCCATTTATAATCAATTACCACAAATTAATCCAACACCCCTCCTAACATCCCTATAAATCACAACATCCTGTAAGTGTTTGCAACTTAGGCTTCATTAATCATTTACAGTCATTCATTCAAGGTTAATTACTGTAAGGGAATTAGAATGGAAACTGTTACCTTGGCCAGGGTCACTTGAGCAACAACACACACAAAATCTTGAAGAAAAAAAAAAGAGACAAGAAGTTTACAAATGAGCGATCACTGTATAAACTGTAATAATTACACAGGAAAAAGTGGCAGCGAAAGGAGGCAGAAAGCCACTGGAATATCTACAAGTAAAATCACATCATTTAGATGTAGATGTATGCAAATACATGCAAAAGCAGATACTGACCTCAGCTCGCCAGACACAAGAGTAGTAAATATCCAAATTTCCAACTTTTAACCATCTTCTGCTTTGCCACCTGCCAAAAACACTCAACATTTTTTTCTCATTAATATGCAAATGTGAGGAATTAGATCTGTGTGTTGGATTGAATTAATCCTCACCGCCCCTTCTGCTGTGCTGTAATCACAAATTACAGACAGGCGTCTGACGGTAAGCTAAAGCTTGGAATCCTGTCACAGGGCCTTTTACCTCAGGGGAGGCGTCCCAATCAACACGAATGGTCAGACATGCAGATACGGCAGCGGCATAGTAATTCAGCACCTCCACTGTCACTTTCAAAGGGATATTAATTTTCCCCTCTTTTTCTCTTTTCCTTATCTGTCTTTTCTTGCGGCGTCATTGTGAAGCAACTAAGTAGGCGCACGCTGCGGCCAGTTTGCTGACATGTTAATCAGTGGACAATTTGTTCTCATTTAACAAGCGGGATGTTTGGAGATAAAAGGCCTCCACCCTTTGAGAGCAATTTCCTCAGATTTAACATTAATAAGGAGGGTGCATGTGGAAATTTATTAGACCAGAGGAATGCCACTGTGATTCATCAGCCTATAAAATGAGTCTTTGTACAGCAATGCAAATGAATACAAAGAACAAAAGCAACAATAATTAGATGCAGCAGTTTAATTGTGTCTGTGTATAAATGTGCGCGCACTACCAGTTGCAAAGTGTAATTTAATCCTTGATAATTGAAAATGTGTTTTGTTTATCCTCAGCTGACCAGATGGTTGTGTGATCGAATAATCAAAAGACACGAAGAGCTACCTCCAAGACATGTGCTGGATGAGCTGTGCTGATGTATTCATAGACAGAGTCACGCGGAGCAGAGAGAGTCCCCTGTGAACCGCCTCGGTCATGACATCTGTGAGAGACGAGAGGCAAGAAAAAGGAAAAACATAACGTGCCTCATTCAGATGACAAAGAGGGACAGACACTGGGCGTAGCAGCGTTCTTTTAGCTCCCCTCTGACAGTACTCTAATTTAATGAGGCGCGCTGTGAGTGCTTGGGTGAATCTCTGTCTCACTTTGTCTGGAGCAAGGTCAATCTGCAAACACTAGGGCACGCAGAGGAAACAACAACCAAACAAAGTCAGGGCTTGTAAAGGAGAAAAAAAAAGTCAGATTACAAACCACCAGCAGTGCAAACAAGAAAAGCTGTGCTGGCAGCTCGGAGTGTCCCAATAATCAAACTGCAATGGCACACACACACACACACACACACACACACACTGTAAACAGTGTTTGTGGTGGTAATAGCGTTTCACAGAGAAGAGGACTGAGTCAGATTATTAAACTGTGTTGCTCATCTCCCCTGATGTGTTAAGAGTGCGACACTGCAAACATCACTATCATGGTTGAAGCAACAACAGCAAACCAACATCTTCCCAACAAACACACAGACTTGGAGAGGCTGTAAGTCCAGCCTCTTGGCTTCAGCACGTCCTTCCTCCCTCCATCTGTCCATCACTACAGACCCGCCATTCCAAGCAGCAGTCGCCTGGCAACATGGCTCTGACTCTGAACATATTTCCCAGTTCGGGTAAGATATACACTTTCAGCTACAGTGTGATTTCATTAGAACGGAGCATGTGGGTTTCTGTTTCTGCATCTCTGTCTCCAGCCACCTGCTTTTATTGAAGCCTGCCCCCGGAGTGCTTGCTGGGGGAATATTAAAAAGACGGCTGCCATTGAATGGGATATTATAACATAATTAGCAGGGGTTCTGGGCTGGCACTCCGCACAAAAACAGATGGCCCGCTAATTCTATTAGCAGGGCAGAAATGACCGCATAGCTTCAGTTGTGGTACAGCGCTGTGACCTTCAAGCCCCTGGAAGTGGCCTCACGCACAGAGCTCCGATACTTCCTCTGACCTCAGACAACACAGGTTAGACTTTATATAAACTGTCACCATCTGCATGACGAGATTTATTACGTGTTGTTTGTTTAGTCACCTGCAACATCTTAATTTATACAAATGGAATTGTATTTTTAATGTGAATATTCTTGTGTTGCAAAACAAAAGAAAGTTTTAATAAACCGAAATATTAAATTCTGGACACATTAAGTTGCCTTTTAGGATTAGGAATGTTAAGAAAAAAATATGAGAGTCAAGGTTCTAGTTTAAACACTTCCAAAATAACCTCAGTACTATAGAGAAAATGTCAACATAGATTTCCAGAAAAAAAAGAAGTTAGTTCAAAGGTAGCCAAAGATGCTAACTCCAATGTGCTCCTGAAACTGAATTTCTTTTAATTATTATAATTAAATAAATTATACAAAATGTACCAGTTTATTGAACACAGGATGCAGTCTTTTGACTAGCAGCGTCAAAAGCAACTGAAAGGAATTCCCCTAATCCTTCACAATAAGAGCCTCAAGCATAAACATCTGACGCAAACAACTTAATAGAAAAGTGACCACAAACCCATGGTTCTCAATTATTTTCTGACAAACCTGTTTGCTGGCTATTTAATTGATCAAATTTTATAGTAACAAAGGGAAAAAAACATTAAAACGATACTTGAGCTGAATCACAAAAATGAATCGGTACACAGCTGCTGATTATGTTTTACTGCAGATTTGTTTCAATAAATTAATTCAACCAACATGGATAAATCCAAAGACAATTACCTATCACAAGAAAACAAATGAATAAATAAAAAAAATCTGGTTAATGCATTAAGAACCTGTCCTTTTGAATGAAAACAAGCAGGACGGGTTTTTAAGGTAGTATTTAACCCCAGTAGGTAGATAGTGTCATGTTTATGGCTAATGTAAGAATTACAAATGAAAACTGTCATGATCATCAGTTTTCTAGTCGGGAAAGGCAACGCTGTCCAAGAAAAATTCTTGAAGGACCGGTATCATGCTATTTTAAACCTTTCAGAGCAATGATAGGCCACTATATAATAACATATTATTGTTGGCACTATGGAGATGTCATTTGTTCTGAAATATAAGTTATTTTCTTGAGACATTTTATCAACCCGAAAATAAGATGCTTGGATTTGATGACATCCCTGCCTCCACCCGTGTAATTTCCACCTATTTCATGACGCAAACCTGTTCCATTCAGGCATTTGCAACAGCTGCGTAGTCCTGCAGGAGCTGCAGCTGAGACAGAAAAATGCATGTATGAAGCCACAAACAACTTTCAAGCAGTTTCTGATGAGGAAATAACAATAGACAGTTATTTTACTAACAAACAGAATAAAGCATCAAAACAGTTAAGATTGCAGAAACAGAATAATCTTTAACAGTTTACCACTTTCTACCCTTCCTTCTGTACAATATTTAGACCTCTGTCCATCATTGTGGACACCCAGAGGAGAAAGTCTGCACTGTTCTGGGATGACAGTATCCAGATGATGTTCCTGAGTGAGTGGACTGGTCATAAGTCAGAGCAATTGGTTTTAGATAACCAGCTGTGGAGCCCAGTGACACTCCTTATGCAGCAGTGACTTGAATTGGATTTGGCCAGTCATGTGTAGCCGTATGGGTGCAGTAAGTAGTGAAGTGACTTTATAGTTGATCAGCATCAGTTAGGGTTTCCTTGTGGACTTCAGCAGACAAGGTGAAAGAAAACAATGACCTGTTTGAATAGAAACCCACTCAAAGGCTATGAAAGCCCTTTAAAGGTCTCGTTAACTGAGACATCTTGTAATCTTATTTTTTACGTGAACATTTTCTTCAACCCCCATCGCCTGCATTAGCCACACAAAGAAAACAGACAGGATAACAATCGCGTCAGAAAAAGCCAGTCTCTTCTATGTCACAGGGAACATTAGTATTCATGGCCTCGCCCACCTTTGCTTGGGGCCGCCCACGAGAAGGAGAGAGCAGAAGTCATCTCGGCGAGTAAAAGCTAATCATTAGCAACTCCGCAACATGACGGAACACATTTGGGTTTGTTATAGCGCTTCCAGAAAGCATTCTCAGTGCATCACTTTTTTCTCATTCTGTTATGTTACAGCCTTGTTCTTAAACACATTACATTCCTTTGTTTCCTCATAATTCTACAAATAACACCATAGTGACAATGTGAAAAAAGGTTTTCTGAGATTTTTGCAAATTTATTAAAAATAAAAAAAGCCTGAAAAATCACATGAATTTACAGTCTACTCAGTACTTTGTTGATGCACTTTTGGCATTAATAACAGCCTCAAGACTTTTTGGATATGATGCCGTAAGAGTTGGTGCAGACATTTTAAGATCTCTGACATGTTCAATCAGATTCATGTCTGGGTCCTGGCTGGAACACTCAATGACATTCACAAAGTTGTCCCGAAGACACTCCTTTGGTATCTTAGCTGTGTGCTTAGGGTCATTGTCCCGCTGAAAGACGAACCATTGTTCCAGCCTGTTCCTTTGGCCTGGCAAACCATCCTACATATGTGAATATATAGTCTGGCCATGACCCATAGACAGAGCTCGGTCGTGGGGCGGAATCTACTGCCTTTTACTAAGGAGTGGCTTCCTTCTGGCCACTACCTGATTGGAGGGTTGCTGCAGAGATGGTTGTTCTTCTGGAAAGTTCTCCTTTCCCTACAAAGGAACATAGGAGCTCTGACAGACTGATCATTGGGTTCTTGGTCACCTCCCTGACTATAAGACCCTTCTCCCCCGATGTCTCAGTTTAGATGGCTGGCCAGCTCTTCTTCCACTTCCACTGTGCTTATTGGTACCTTCAAAGCAGCAGACTTTTCAGTAATTTTCCACAGATTTGTTCCTTCAAACATTCCTGTGTCTGAAGTCTACAGACAATACCTTTGACCTTATGCTTGGTCTCCGCTCTGAGTTTGCAAAAATCTCACAAAAATTGTCATTATGGCATGTTGTGTTTAGAATTTTGAGGAAAAAGGAATTTCATCCTTTTTGGAATAAGGCTGTAATGTAACAAAATGTGGAGAAAGTAAAGAGCTGTGAATACTTTACAGATGAGCTGTATTTGTGGAGATAAAACATCAATGTTGCATTTATTTATCCTAGGGCAGTAACTCAGGAGGTAGAGTTGGGTGTCCAGTAATCAGAAGGCTGCGGGTTTGATTCTGGCTCCTGTCAGAGAGTGCTGACCATGTTGCCTGCTGGTGGTGGTTGGAGGGCCTGGTGGCATCTGAGCTTGGAAGCTTCACCTCTGTCTTTGTGTCCCAGGGCAGCTGTGGCTACATTGTAGCTCATCATCATCATCAGCATGTGAATGGATGAATGATACACTGTAGTGTAAAGCGCTTTGGAGACCTCTGACTGTGAAAGGTGCTATACATGTGCGGGTCATTTATCATATGTTCTACAGTAATGTCGTTAACAAAGGCAGGATAAGGGTTGAGTTGCTGTTAGCCAATCAGAGGCAATATGTTTGCATATCATGAATATTAATGAGAAATAAACGCTAAATCCTATTTTCTGCTGACTCAAACGGGAGCATGAGAGCATTTGTTCCACTGAAAATGACTCAAAAGGCATTTATTCATACTAGAGACCACAGCAAATGTATTGAAAATAAATGAGTGAATGAGACCTTTACATTGTTATTCTATAACTCTTGTTGTCTTCCACTTATCCAAAGCAGTAGCTGTAAAAGAGAAGCCCATACTGCCTTGTATCCAACCACCTAACAAACGATCCCAAACTAGCCTAGGAATAGTGTGTCCTAGGTCTGTCCCAGGAAAAAAAAACACCCTCAAGAGATGTCCAAGAGGCATCCTGACCTGATGACCTGATGACCTCTGCAGGTTTCTCTCAGCATGGAGAAGTGGCAGATCTACTCTGAATCCTGCTGGATGTCATCTTTAAGACTCAGTCTGACCAAAATCCTGAGCCACCTTTTTCTGTTCTAATCACACTTAAATTCAGGTGTTATTAAATGTATTTAAATACGCTCAGTTTTATGTTAACATTCAAGGTGATAATTCTGATCAGAACTACATGTACCACAAAAAAAGGTTGAAAAAAAAAAATAACATAACCCTTTTAGGGCAAAGCACTCATTGACAGAACAGTCATAATAATAGATTCAAACAGCCAAAATGCCAACTGCAGTGTTTCACAGCTTGTACTGAACAAATTGAAGTCCAATCAAGTTTCTTTTTTTAAATCTTTCATTACTGACAAAGCACAGGCAGATCTAATGATGTTAATGATAACTTTGCAGCTATGAAATTGGACACAAAGGGCATAAAAGAGAAATTTTGTGTCACTGTTAAAAGGAGAAAAAAGGTTTCAAGGAAATAAAAATGTAGATGATTTTAGAAGTAATGTGGAAAAAAAACTGCAAATGGAAAAATGACAATGAACATATACCAACACTGACAGCATTTAGGTCTGCACCATAATGATGTGATACAGTTTACATCATAGGAAATTTCCATCACTGTCAAGACAATCAGTGGTAAATTTTGCTTGACAAATCTAATTTGCTTTTATCCAGGAAAGCAGTGACTGAAGCAATTCCAATGTGGTTTGAAATATCTGCTCTGCTCTGAGCGAGACTTTTATTAGACGTCCTGAGCAAGGTCGAACTCATTAGACGGACCTTAAGTCTGGCAAACCTCTGTTACATTTCACCCCTTTTTCAAACATTGTTGATGATACATTAAGAACCCAAACCCTTTTGAAATAGAAAACTGAATGGAATAAATCCATCAAAATGTAGAAAAAAAATAAAATAAAGAAGTAAAATAATTTTCAATATATGTATAGATAGGATGTCACTTGGGGTTGTCAAACTTGACTAAATGAGTCAAGAAGCAAATCTGCAGATGTTTGAAATGGGGTGTGACACCAGTGTCACCACGGGTCCTTCAGGGTTAAAGGGGCAATTAGAATTTTAATAACAGGGCTTATTTAGATTTATAGGAAAGAAAACATTTATGTAACATTATTTAGCAACATAAAGGAGAGAGGAATTAAATGTTTTAGTGCAGGTTTTTCATATATTTGTACTCTCTACTCTGCTTAATACCATCCTTTATTATTGTTTTGAAATATTAACCATAATCATCAGTGTTTTTATTAGAAGATCACATTCATGTTTATAAATTCATTGCATAAGTCTCATTTTGATCATAGTGGGAAAAGCTTTTTTTGCTTTTATATAGAAAGTATTGAATCAGCAGCAGCAGCAGCAGCAGCTGAAAGTCATCTGACCGTCCACGTCCAAACCTCTGATCTGCTCCGAATACTGAGTGGAGCTTCTGCATCTGACTGTCATTCTAACACCGCATCGCTGTTCATCTTCACCTCAGCTCCGACACGCTCCCTCCCAGTTTTCAATACGCCGTTTTTCATCGTTCAAAAGATTCCATTTTCCTTCTCTATAAATTTCACTGACACATTTTTCTCAGCCTTTCTCACTTTTTCTTTCTGTCCTTCCCAAACTGTGTGCCGTCCCTCTCCCTCTAAAGCAATCATCCTTCTTCCTTTCTCTCTTTATTTACATGACACCGGGGTTCTCTCTGAGGCCGGTCTGGATGGCAAAAGGCAGGCTTTTACAAAACGGCTAAGGTTTAATATGTTCCCCTAGCTTTTCATCACAGCCCAGGAGCTCCAGAGCAGAACTAACAGTGCTCTTGTAATCGCTTTCTTCTTCTGTAAATACCATGGGCCCAGACTCATCTTTATTTTATTAACACCTCTGTCACTAAAGACGCCCACTGTGGACCAATATCGTTTTGGCTCGAGGGCCAGTCAACGTCAATCTTATATAACCCAACCCTGCCCTTCAAAAACACTTCATGTGACAAACAAGATTCCTTAAGTTTGGTATCAAAGGCAGTAGTTAGCTCTTTATATTATATAATGACACTAAATATAAGATCAGATGATACGTTATGTCCTGGCTTTACACCAGTTTAGTTTGTGGACTTTTGTCCTCCTAATATGTAAAACAGAAACAAGGCATATTCACTCTACCTTCAATCAAGTTTATCTGTAAAACACGCTAAAAACAAAACAATGATAAACACTTGAAATGTAATCAGCTACAGTAATTCACATAGTTTGAAACGATTATTAGAAATAAATATGGTTTTCAATAAGATTCAAAAAGAGAAAGTGAAGGTCTGATCATAGAGATCACAACTGCAAAAGCCCATCCCCTCTGAGCTCCAGCCTAGTTGTTTTACGAAAACTGGGAGCAGCTGGTCAGCTGATCCACCAGCTTGTGAAGGAACGTGCAGCTGAAGCTGGTCATAGAGGGCAGCATGACCATTTAGACATTTATAAACCAAGAGAAGGATTTGAACTCAATTCTATCAGTCATCCTTGGACCAATTTAGTCTGCAGTACTGGTGCAAACCACCCAGTACAGGCTTTGATCAGTTTTAATAGTGACAGAAGAGTGGTGCAAGAGTGGACACGGGGCGTTTTATTTGGTGATGAATGCATGCTTGCTGAAGAATTCACTTAGAAAAAGATTTTACTAGTCTATAGGTTAGTTAGACGCAAAAACGTACAAGCCAATTCATGCATTTGTCTCTGCAAACCCATGAGATGTTTGCTTCAGTGTGGTTTTTGAGACTGTATATTCTGAATACACTGGTCAAAAAAATTAGTCAATCACACTTCTGTGAAGTCAAACTGTCCACTTAAGAAGCAACACTGATTCACAATCAGTTTCACCTGCTGTTGTGCAAATGGAATAGTCAACAGGTGGAAATTATAGACAATTAGCAGGACATCCCCAATAAGGGAGTAGTTCTGCAGGTGGTGACCACAGACCACTTCTCAGTTCCTCTGCTTTCTGGCTGATGTTTTTGTCACTTTTGAATGCTGGCGGTGCTTTCACTTTAGTGGTAGCATGAGACGGAGTCTACAACCCACACAAGTGGCTCAGGTAGTGCAGCTCATCCAGGATGACACATCAATGTGGAAGGTTTGCTGTGTCTGTCAGCGTAGTGTCTAGAGCATGGAGGCGCTACCAGGAGACAGGCCAGTACATCAGGAGACGCGGAGGAGGCCATAGGATGGAAACAACTCAGCAGCAGGACCGCTACCTCTGCCTTTTGTGCAAGGAGGAACAGGAGGAGCACTGCCAGGGCCCTACAAAATGACCTCTGGGCCACAAATGTGCACGTGTCTGCTCCAACTGTCAGAAACAGACTCCATGAGGGTGGTATGAGGCCCCGACATCCACAGGTGGGGGTTGTGTTTACAGCCCAACACCGTGCAGGACGTTTGGCATTTGCCAGAGAACACCAAGATTGGCAAATTCACCACTGGTGCCCTGTGCTCTTCACAGATGAAAACAGGTTCACACTGAGCACATGACAGACGTGACAGAGTCTGGAGATGCAGTGGAGAACGTTCTGCTGCCTGCAACATCCTCCAGCATGACCGGTTTGGCAGTGGGTCAGTAATGGTGTGGGGTAGCATGTCTTTGGAGGGGGCACACAGCCCTTTATTCAGGGACAGAAATCATTTAATTGTTTGGGGGGACCGTAAACAGTAAATTTCATAGAGTAATATTTTGGGGGGGACATGAAAAAATGTCTGTCTCCTGCTGTTTTTCAACTTGCAGGATGGGCCTCCAGCATGAGTAAGTTCACTGAGAAACCAGCTGATGAGAGGCAAGATGTCAGAATATCAGGAAATAATCCAGAGTTAGACTACAAATCCTGCCCTTTCCTGCTCCCTTCTCCTCCAACTAACTTCTGCTTCCTGAAACAGGAGCACCAGAGCTTTTTTTCCCACAGAGATTGACTCACAAGGCAAGGCCGTAAAATAGGTTAGTGTGATGGCGTAAGAGTTACGTGGCACGCTTGTTGAATCGCTGGAGGTGGAGGTGCTGGATGTGTAACTTTGTTTGGAGAACATTCATTGATGTACTTTTTTCAGCTTGATGATCTGATCTCTGGAAAACAAATAAACATTTTGTTTAATAAAGATTTTTAAATCATTTCTAGTTATCATTTTCTGGGTAAGAATAACTAAACATATCAAACCATCTCATAAGGATATGTGTTACCTTGATATAATGACATCATCAAACCATTGTTACAAAATATTTTTGTTATTGAGCAATTACTCAAATAACTTAAGATAATGTAAGTATTTTCTCTAACAAGACCCCTTCCACCTCACGTACACACACACACACACACACACACACACACACACACAGCTACAAACTCAACTGTCAGTTCTCTGAACATGCACCTTTGCATGCATGAAGTTGTTTCTTGCAGGAAATGTTTTCAGAAGCTCTTTTATTGAAGTCCTTCATTATAATCAACATGCATTTTGCCCCCCCGCTGTTTTTGGCTTCTACTGCGCTTCAAGTTGTCAGGCGTTTATTAATGGATTCCCACTGGAGCAACGTTAAAACTCACTGGTTGCTGCAGCACAGGTGTGAGTTAACCTACTTACTTCTATGGCCACCTTATAAAAGCCCTCAGATTCAGAAAACTCTTCAAATGTTTGGAGGGAGAAAAACGTCTTTTCATTTTAAACACATTATGGGTTGTATGTGAGGAATGAAGGAACAAACGATGGACGGAAAAAAATAAACAACACAGCAGAAATACATCTCAGTAATAACTCAACCACTAAAGTCAAGCAAAGATATAATTTACATCTTTTATCGGCGGTGAAAAATGTGTTAAAGCTCCACGCAGGCTGCAATTACACCGTCTAAATTAGCAGCAATGAAGTGCTGCTGCATATTGTACGAGGCGTCGTGCTCATAGTCATTAGCTGTAGCGACAGCACAGTGATGATTATTATTCCCATCACTGCACACATACCTTTGTGCATCTACTGTAATTCACTCAGTTATTTATTTAGCCTGGTTCTCATGATGATGTGGTTCATTAACACAACACATGTCATGGTGTGTCCCAGTAAAAGTGAAACCACTGGCCATGGGTGCATCAAAAGGAAAGTTTTATTACATAAATAACCAAGCCTCAGGTGAAATGAAGAGAAGACTTCAGGTGAAATAGAGGAAGAGCTGCATTTTTCTGCTGTAGTTGTAAGTATTTAGAGTCAGTTTAGACATCACCATTGTTCAAACTGTAACGACTCACAAAAAGAACAAATACAAAACATCCAATCAGTTCATTCTCCTATAGAAGAACAACAAATACTGTGGTGACTGAATAAATTGCAGGTCCTATGGAATCAGGTGTTCTCACTGCAGAGTTTCAGCAGTGAAAAACTGACAGTCTTTTAACACAAAGATGTAAAATGTAAAGTTCACAGAAACAGTCAGGGTGAGTAATTGGCCCAGTGCAACAGAGATATTTGCATTTTCCCTCACAAAGAAAAAAAAGCACCCCCAGGAGAACCTGAGACAGAAAGGATGAGTGAGACAGGCAGAGACAAACTTTCAAAGCCTTACAAGTCAAGATAATTCTCAAGTGCAGCAGGAGGGAACCTGGAAGATAAGTGAGAAAGTCATGAAATGATTTGCATTTAATGAAAACTTTGAATTAAAGATTATAAAAGACATAAATACAAGGTACTAAAAAGGATATTTGAAATAAAAAAAGGTTCAAATTAAACTAGAAAAAATATCTGTTTTTCTTTATTTGAAAAAAGAGATGATGGTCAAAACAGATGATAAAAGCACATTTTTTTCTAAAATTGTTTATGCAGTAAAATAACATCTGAACTTTGTGTTCTTCGAGTAAAGAAGAGCTATACATTTGTAATAAAGACTGTTTGTACTATATGAGAGGACAAACATCCCTGATTGTGTTTAGCACCATATTTTTTTTCTGCTTTATTATTTTTACTTTTTTATGACCAACCTAACCAGTCAGACTGATTAGTTCCAGTCCCATTTACAGAAAACCATCTAAGTATTTAATAATTTGCTTTGCTGGATGCATTTTTGTTCTTAATTTGCAGAAACAGAGAAACACAAAATGACTGACACACAAGCTGTCCTGACTTGAGTTGTGAGGAGAATGTGTGATGACCTCAGCTCGGGCCCGTCAGCTCGTCTGAGGAGGAGAACGATCGGCTGCTTGAAGAATTCATGAGGTTGGAAAAGAATAAGCAGCAACGGTTTCACAGAGTCAGCTGGACAGAGGTATTTTACGGCTAATGAAGGATAATAGCTAGAATGATGGACCAACAATCCTCACGGTGACCTTTCAGGTGTTCAAAGGCCTGTGTGTGTGTGTGTGTGTGTGTGTGTGTGTGTGTGTGTGTGTGTGTGTGTGTGTGTGTGTGTGTGTGTGTGTGTGTGTGTGTGTGTGTGTGTGTGTGTGTGTGTGTGTGTGTGTGTGCTGATGGAACAGCATGCATGATAAAAGTGGGGAGAGCAAAGCTTCTTGAAGGACAAGTGACCTCATACATCATGCTGGCATTCCTCTGCAAAATGGTGAAATGAGGAATTTTGGGTCCCACTCCCTTCATTCTATATTTGCACGCACACACACACACACACACACGCACGCACGCACACACACGTACACACACACACACACACGCACGCACGCACACACACACTGGATTTCTTCCTCAGACTCTTATTGATTTAATGCATCAATTAGCTTCTAAAATTCAGGCTGTCCTACATGCTCTAACCTTAAAATCCATATTTGCTGCAACACCATCCATGAATCTTATCTAATGCCACAACAATCATTTTCTCCAGAGTTGCATTCATTTTTGTACCAAACTCTTGTGTGTATGATGAGAGAGTCAGACCTGGTTCTTCTTTCTGCACATCAAAAAAATAAAAACATGTAAATCTAGATGGTGGTGGCTGACTTTTTAAGAAAATGTGTCAAAATGATCTTAGTTTCACTTTAAAAACATCAGTCTGATTTCTGTTCATTTTGTTAATTTTGCCAAACTGACTTCAGACCACAATCCTTCAGGATGTTGTTTTGCAACATCAGTTATTCCACAAAGCTGATGGTTTATACAGAGGAACAATTTCATTTATGTGAGTCTCTTTTCTACAAGTGCACAAGCACTTTAGCACATAAAGGGGATAAAACAGGTCTTCATTTGTTCGTTGTCATTCACGTGTCCGGGTCGCGGGGTAGCAGCTCTAGCAGAGACGCCATGTTGTTTCTGAGGAATTAATTTGAATTAGTTTGTCTCTATGTACATTTTAAATTAAGTTCTGAATGCTTGAAAATATTTGTCTGATATATGAATAGAATAGACTTTATTGATCCCACAGTGGGGAAATTCACTTGTCACAGCAGCACCATCACTCAAAGGGTAATTAGAAGAAAGATAAAAACAAGGATACATGTATATACACATAGGCAGTAATAGGTAGTAATCTAGTATTGTAATGTAATGTTGTATCTTAAAAGAGTTTATAGGACTGTCAAAGCTATCACGTTAATTAATATTGGAAAATATTTTTTCACGGGTTTATGCATTATTATATCTAATTTTTATTTTAAAAGTCTGTTGCTCACTCGCTCTGGAATCTGGGACAACTGGGATCTTCTCGTTAGGAATCCCAGCAGGAGTCTCTGGGGTGGCAGGAAGCCGGAGCCTAGAAGAGGGTGCCAGAGCACGGGTCTCTTGTTCAGATGGCACAACTCTGGACCCTGGACAGGTTGCTGGATTGATTTGGCTGGAGGGTCAGGATGAAGAAGGTCATGGAGGCTGGGGCCCCGCCTTAGATGGCTCAGCTGGGATCCTTCCTTCTGTGGGTAACCCAGCAGGGGTCTCTCTGGCAGCAGGTGGCCGGAGCCGGGATGAGGGCAACAGAGCAGGGGTCTCTTTATCAGGCGGCACAACTCACATGGTGACTACTGGAGATGGGCATTGACTCCCCACAACCCTATTGAGGATAAAGCGGTTTAGAAAATGAGTGAGAACATGTTTTACGCAAATTTCTGATTAGGAATAGTCTTATTTTGATGATGAAACACAATAATATCATATGAAATGTTGTGAAATTAGACAGATTGGGTTTGCACCAATAATTTCAAATCAAGATACATGATGACTACATGTCACTGCCACTTTTTACATGCTCCAAGCCAACAACTCTGGTCCCTGGGAAGGTAGGGTATTCTGACTGGCTGGTCAGGGTCTGGGGGTTTGATGACGCTGTGGCCCCCGCCGTAGACGGCTCAACTGGGGTCTCTCCTCTTGTAGGTAACCCAGCAGGGGTCGCTCTGGCGGCGGGAAGCTGGAGCTTGGATGAGCCCTTGGAAGCTGGATTGGACTGGACTGAAACTCGACTGAACTTGACAGATTAGAACGGAACCAGACTGGATTGAGTAAGAAAGGAAAGGAAAGGAAAAGAATGGGCTTACTGTTTGGATGCAGGTGGATGAGGTGAGCATGGAAGCTCTGGATCGTCTGGCGTGAAGCTGGAAACGACTGGAAACGGATGAAAGCTGTAACCGTCTGGCGTGAATCTGAGCCTCGATGGCTAGGAAGCTAATGGAGTGAGGTGAGCGCCGGAAGCTCTAGGCACAAGGTGAAACCTATTCAGCCGATGCGCTGGAAAAGTAAAAGCTAGGTTGAGACTAAATGACGCTACCAAGCGAGGCGCCTTTCGATCCTAGACAAAACAGGAACGCCAAGGCTACAGACAGAGAACAATGAGTGAGCCGTGAATGATGGAGGGAACTTCCTGATATAGCGTGAGCATGATGACGTGGAGAGGTGAGTGACGCTGTGAGGAATGCTGAGAAGTGAAGTCCTATGTATGGTGTGGTGTAAGGAGGATGGCTGGAAGGCAGGAATCGTGACACAGTGTAAACACAAGTCTCACATGTGATGTCAGAGCACTTTTGCCATTGGCAGTGATGTTGAGAAACTTAAAAACCCTGGTTATTTATGTCAAAACAAAAAAAAATCTCAAATCTTCACTATGTTCTGAGGGCCAAATTGTAGAAAAATGTCTTAACCTATGGTGGGTTCTTACAAGTCTGCACTTAGCCATACAGTTTGTCAACAGGAAAGTCCCTTCAGTTAAATTTATTAAATCTCTTTTTTCCATTCAGCTTAAACTAAAATTCCTGAGTGGCAAAAGTAGGTTTTTTATACCTTTAGTTTTGCAAAAATGCAGGAAATTAAAATGAACAAAAATAAGCCAATAAGCATCAGGGTTTACAAGGTCAAAAGAAATAATCAAAGTGCCTCACATTTTAGAAAGATAAAAAACATACACACTAAAAAAAATAAAACTGTAATATACCTAAGCTCCCCGGCTGGCTGCAAAACAGCTTAAATAAAATGTCACAGAAGCTTTTCCCGACTTACAGCGCCTCACAGGCTCACTAAACCCAGACGAGTGAACGCTGGCCCCACCAGTTTAACACAGCTTCTGTTGCAGAGCGCACATGTTAAGTTGTATAACTCAATCCCAGCAGCCACACATCACAGAGGCCAAAGGGTGCTGCGGAAATTTTATATGCAGTTTCACTAACGAGCAGGACATTTGTGCAAGATGTGAAACACACGGATAGAGCTCCATTTTAAAAGAGCCAAATGGTCGACGCATGTACCACCTCACAACTCATCCTCATTCTAAAGTTGATCTCATTGCATCATTTAGAGACATGTTTTTGTGACTGTAAAGAAGTGCAAACAGATTTCACTGAACACACACACATAAATCTCTTTTTGAAGCTCTGTATGTCCTCAGAGTGGAATGTAGCTCTCTGTCAGTGATGTAAGAATGTGGCAAAAAATAAATAAAAATTCAGCAGCACCTCGTCT
Organism: Aphyosemion australe; assembly: GCA_006937985.1. Taxonomy (NCBI): domain Eukaryota; kingdom Metazoa; phylum Chordata; class Actinopteri; order Cyprinodontiformes; family Nothobranchiidae; genus Aphyosemion; species Aphyosemion australe. Next base: position 1,510,916 of record SSNS01000118.1, read on the forward strand.
GAGAAATAGCTGCTGATTAGTATCAGAATCCTCCTATTAACTGAAATAATTTCACAAGCTTAATCACACAAATGGATCACAATGTTTCATCTGATACAATTGCAAAACGTACTTGATCATTTAATTGTGAAAGTAAAGTGGACTAATTTGACAAATCAGCACTAATCACAAACGACAATGAGACAGCCCCGAGGAGCGGACGCGGATTTCAGCTTCGTGTGTAGCAGCCGAACGCCGATTCCAGTCAGGAGTAAAGCAAAGAGCTGGAGCGAGGAGGAGAATGAAAGGTCACAACTGTAACCGCTGTATTTTAGGAGGAACAGGAATGAAGATGAAATAAATCATGTGTGCGTGTGTGTGTGTGTGTGTGTGTGTGTGTGTGTGTGTTTTCCTGAGCAGGTCAGAACCAAGCACCAAGATGATCACAATAAGAGCTTGGTGCTGCCCAGTGAAGCAGACACATGCTCACAACAACCAGAGATGATAACGTCGGGAGTGATGGACTGTGATTAATCAGTGACAGCTAACCTCTAATTACAACCCCCAATCAATTAACTCGACGCTCATTATCTAGTCAACACACCACCTGGAGAGCTCTAATGTGCTTTACTTTGCTGCAGGCAGAAGAATATCCAGACACTAAAATAAAAGTGTGGAAAATGCGCAGTGTGTGTGTGTGTGTGTGTGTGTGTGACTAATTTAGTGTAATGTGAATGATTTCATAGAGAAGTGAATCTGTAAACATGAGGTAAGAAGAAAAGTCTTCCTTCCTCCAGACTTCACTTTACATTTTGACTCAAACTCTACTTCCAGAAGTTTTCTAACAGCCCAATTACACCCTGTCAAACCTGCAAGTCAACGCAGCAGAAATGAGGAGAGAGAAGAAACTGGACAGGAAGGAATGTGAGGGTGGCTGCAGAAATGAAGGTGGAGAGACGACTGAGAGGGAGCCTTCAGCAGGACGGTAAGAAAAGTATGCAAAAGGAAGTGATAAAAACAGAAAGTGAGGAGGGGCTGTTGGATAGAGGAAATCAAGTGAGAGGAAAGTAGTGTCAGACATCTCCTTCAGGGATCAAATAGTCAGAAACTGACTCAGAGAGGAAGAGTTACTGGGGAGTTTAGGCTCTCCAAAATGTGAATCATGATACGTGACGTCATGAAACAGCTAGTCTGCCCACCTGATCGGTCTGTGAGGCTTTACTGACACAATGACAAAAAAATAAGAGATTATTATTTAATTTGTTTCCTTAGATTGTTAATATAATGCTAAACTTTGTCAATGTAGGGATGAATCCAACTCCCTCCCTAGTTGAATAAACTCTAATGCTCTCAAGAGCTTCTGCTCCTCTTCAGAATTCTAGATGCTGGTCCTGAGAACTGGAGCTCCCCCAGAATCACACTCATAATTCTGCAGTTAAACAGAAAGCATGGGGATGCGTGTGTGCGTGCATGTGCACGTGTGTGTGTGTGTGTGTGCGTGCGTGCGTGCATGCGTGTGTGTGTTAAAGGAGACAAATGTTTAATCTATTTTAATTTAAATGTAACCCAAATGGCCTCTGTCGTAAATAAAATAAATAGGGAACAAGCTTTGTTTAATCTTTATGTTTAGATTAATTAATTTTGCAGACACTCTCTCTCTACCTAAAGTGTTGGCTTAGGTCTGTAGGAGGAAACCAGAGTACCTGCTAAAAGCCCAAACATGCATGAGGAGAACATGCTAACTCCAAGCAGAAAAGGCCAGCTGGGATTCAAACCTGTGACCTTCTTGTTGTGAGGCAACAGTGCTAACTGCACCACCATGCAGCCTGTATTGTTTGAACATCTGTCCAGCTGATCAAACCTGTATTCCAATGTCCAAGTCTGTGTACACAGTATTTATTTGTGTCTTAGCAGCAGCATCTGGCAAAACAGATGTGTTAGCAAATTAAAATCTATTAAATCTAAATATACCATTACAAGCTACATGTAACCTGCATGTGTACAGATTTTAATATGTTCTCATTAGTCTACAAGCATCTGCTGGTGAAGAAATCCTCATAAACTTTGTACTTTACCAGCACAGTTTATAAAACAGAAAAATGTTCTCGATTTAGAAACAAGATTGATCAGTTCACATGTAAACAACGAAGATAAAATGACAAAAATTGAGGTGTTTTTATGCTTGGGAGAAATTCTAAATTTAAAAGGATGACATACATAAATCCCATGGCTCACACCCACCCACAGGACTGTGAGGAGAACACTTCCAATAGTACAAAGTTGTAATCATTTTCTTTATTTCGTGCTCACCATCACATCACATTTACACTTTATCTGAAATTAGACTAAAACATATTATATAAGCACTCTTCTTCTAGCCTGACAGGCAATCATATGTAAATATATAGTCTGACCATGACACATAGACAGAGTTGTCTTTCCAACTGACCCTGCATGCATCTGGACAACGCTAGGACCAATCAGAACAACATGATGTATTCATCGCTACAGAATTCAGTCAATGGAGCAGTCCACCATACACCATCGAAGAAGAAGAAGAAGAAGAAGAAGAAGAAGAAGAAGAAGAAGAAGAAGAAGAAGAAGAAGAAGAAGAAGAAGAAGAAGAAGAAGAAGAAGCGTTTCTGAGCTGATGCCATCTTTGTAGTTTTTTACCGTCGCAGCTCTGGTGCTAAGCCCGCCCAAAGTCTGTGACTGGCCTGACCTAAAATAGTTTGGTATGGTAGACCTGCTGAGGCTACAATGAAACATGGCTAGACCGACCTGCAGAGCAAAATCTTTTGCGACTGCTACAGTTGGTCTAGATGTTATACTCTTCTTCTGCAGCTGAAAGGTAAATCAGTGAATATAAACAAGCACAAATTTAACTCTATTTGGGTATAATGTGCTGGTTATTTGAATAGAAACCACATTTATTGTCCAAATACATCCAACATTTTTTGCTTACAGTGTTTTCTTATACAGTCTGAGTTTACCATAAAATAAATATTACACTGACTCACCTGTGAGCATCTAGCAGTAACAAGGAATGTGTTAAGGTGGAAGGCAGGCAGGCGAGAAAAGTTCTATTAACTAAAGTGAAATGAAAGTCACAGAAAGGAGGGAGGATCTGAGGGAATTAGAGGCAGAGATTGAAGAGGGAATGATCGACACGAGGGGAAAATGACAGATAAAACCTGATAAGGAACAAATTAAACTAGTGAATTAAATAAGAAGGTGACTTGTAAATAAACAATCAGCATGAGAACTTATGTGTATTCATTTTGCAGACGCTTTTATCCAAAGCAACTCGCAATTTAACCTGAACTGCATGATTTTGGCTTGTGGGAGAAAACTGGAGTACCCAGAGTAAATATGCACATGCATGGGGAGAACATGCTGTACCTTCATGCACCAAGTGTACTAATCCAGAAAATGAAAATAAAAGCACAAAAGTATAAAACAAATTTTAAAACAAAGAACAAAATTTGATCTTTAAACTTATAAAACTGTTTAAATTTGATAAGTAAAAGGTTTATTAAATAGGTAAAAAGGCAGTGGCTGAAGCTTCTCAACACTGAGGTCTAAAAACACAAACAAGCATCAGAAGCACTTAGGAGAATTATTATTTGTTCAGAAAACTCTGCTGACAGTAAACTGGAACTAAATGAAACACCAGAAACCAGAGCATTATAATAACCATGCTTTGTTTGTAAAAACTAGGACATTTAGAAACAAAGCTGTTGTTTGTCCAGGTTTAGGACATGAAACAGGCTTTCAGTTCTACTAACATCTCCAGGTTGACTCAAAGATGTTTACAAGCTGTTTGTTACGTCCTCTCAGACAAGGAAAAACACCCAAACTCACATAAAAGCACAATAAATAACACTAAACAGTCTGGATAAATAATCCTTTAGACTTGTCTTACTCTGGTTTGCTTTTTACTTCCTTTAACCATTTGGAATTTATGGAGTCATTTTAGCCTCCAGTTGTGTCTATTTAAGACACATCTGTTTAAAACATGCAATTTTTAGCAAAGTCTGACAACATTAATTACACGAGACTGAAATCCCGTGGAATCTCCCGCTGATCTGACAGCATGACTCGTGCGTCCCAGTGCATCCACCAGGTGAATCACACGAGTTTATCCTGCTCTGAAATTCTAATTCTGGACAAATATAGAAAATCATCACGTGAAACAGAAATGAACAAAGTTGCAAAAACACATTAAAAAAGCAATCACAAAGCTGTTCATCCTGATGACTTGGACAGTATAACAGAAAGGTTTTCCATCCAGCAGGTAAACCTGCTGCCAAATTTCCTGCGGCGTGTGTGCCAACACATCACCGAAGCATGTTGCAGTCTGATTACTACTAGTCTACATTTACAAAGAAACCATGAGTTATAGCCATTCTCTCTGGAATCTGAGCAATGACTGACAAAAAGCTCCTCTTCACTTTTATCCCAAAATGCTCTGAGTTATTATGCACCGGATGTTTGTACCTGTCAGGGTTTCGTGCAACAAACCCGAGCAGGCAGACGGAAGATGGAGAAGGGAGACAAAACTGTAAGAAATTACAAGTCTGTCTGCTGCCTCTCAGCTTCATTTTCATCTGGTTTCAGAGACCCTTTAGTCAGCGGGAGCCGAGTTTATCAGCTCTGCTGTGGGTGACTGATGATGTGAGCTTTTTGGAAGCTTCCACCAATTCATCTTAAAAGTTGCAAGCTTGCTTCATTGTGAATTTTGTTCTTGGCAAGGCAGACCATCATCTGGAGCAACATTAACAGACTCCAGGATGCTACAGAGTCTTTCCAGAAACTTGGATCTCTGTTTTGGTTTATTTGTGTGAATCTTCTGTGAAAACTGGACCCGTTTCACGACACACACATCGGTGCATGGCCTATATTATAGTGGTGAGTTCTGCAAACATAAATTATAGTGAACCAGTTTCTGTCATTGTTTCAACACAGATAATTTGGCTTCTATACAATGGAAACAATTACAGCCACAGCTGTTCACAACAACAATACTTGGCGTGTTGTATTTCAGCAGAACCTTCAAATATGGCAGATTCTTGGCAAAAGTTTCTGGTTTTCACTCTGCAATCTGTATCATGTGGAGGTGGGGTTGATGGGAGCGGAAATTAGAGCCAGAAAACCAAAAATAATGAACTAATGGAACCACAGCTCTCAGATAACAAAAGTAAGGAAATTGATATAATTGTGGTTTTTTTTATGACATAAAACTCTTTTTATATATTTGAAAATGGAGTTTGAGATCGTTTGACTTAAATTTTTTTTATGAATAAAACATAAGAAATCAAATCTAATAAAGTGTGTTAAGTGATGATGGAAGGAGGGACATACAAGTTCGACGTGTGAATAAAAGCACCCTGCCCTCCGTCTGACCCCAACGCAGGCGAGGTGTACGGCTAAATAAATAAGGCATGGCTGTGGAGGTCGCTGAGCCGTGACCTTTCAGCCCATTTGCTCTGGGAGTGCAGGAATGCAGGCTCAGCTAGGGTAAATTTTAATCAGCGCAGTGCCAATGGGCGAGGCAGTGTATCATGCTTAACGAGGCTAAAAGACGGATCTCATTTACCCACATGCAGGTAACAAATGGACCACAGTATTCATCAGATCACCCTGTTTCCCCCTTTTCCCACGTTGCCCTTCAGCGATTCTACAGTTTAGATTAACCTAAAGTCTCCACCTGAAACGCTGCTTTTAACCCTTTTTATTAAATGTTTTCATTACCACTTAAAGTCTTTTTCAAGTGATAATTGTTCTGTTTTACACGTGTTGTCAGTTACTTTTTATAATTCAGAAGATTCAGTTTGTGAACTTTTTTTCAAATTTGTGGTAAAATTTCGATTCAATTTTAAGGTAATCAGTTATGATGAACAAGATGGTTTATTATAAAAATAAATCCATCCATCCATCCATTTTCTCCCGCTTATCCGGAGTCGGGTCGCGGGGGCAGCAGCCTAAGGAGGGAAGCCCAGACCTCCCTCTCCCCAGCCACTTGGGCCAGCTCCTCCGGGGGAATCCCAAGGCGTTCCCAGGCCAGCCGAGAGACATAATCTCTCCAGCGTGTCCTGGGTCTTCCTTTGGGTCTCCTCCCGGTTGGACGTGCTCGGAAAACCTCACCAGGGAGGCATCCAGGAGGCATCCTAATCAGATGCCCGAGCCACCTCAACTGGCTTCTCTTGATGTGGAGGAGCAGCGGGTCTACTCCGAGCCCCTCCCGGATGACCGAGCTCCTCACCCTATCTCTAAGGGAGAGCCCAGCCACCCTGCGAACAAAACTCATTTCGGCCGCTTGTATCCACGATCTCGTTCTTTCGGTCACTACCCAAAGCTCGTGACCATAGGTGAGGGTAGGAACGTAGATCGACCGGTAAATTGAGAGCTTCGCCTTTCGACTCAGCTCTCTCTTCACCACGACAGCCCGGCACAACGCCCGCATCACTGCAGACGCAGCACCAATCCGCCTGTTGATCTCACGCTCCACCCTTCCCTCACTCGTGAACAAGACCCCGAGATACTTGAACTCCTCCACTTGAGGCAGGACCTCGTCCCTGACCTGGAGAAGGCATTCTACCCTTTTCCGACTCAAGACCATGGTCTCGGATTTAGAGGAGCTGATTCTCATCCCAGCTGCTTCACACCCGGCTGCGAACTGCTCCAGCGAAAGCCGGAGATCACGTTCTGACGAAGCCAACAGGACCACATCATCTGCAAAAAGCAGAGACCTGATCCTGTAAACATGCTTATAATAAAGCACTTCAGTCTATCATTGGCCTGATCAGTTTTGTGTTTTACCAATCACAGCACTCTATGTTTGTCTGCAACAGAGAAAGACTACAATGATGGCATCAGCTCAGGAACAGCGCCCGTTTGAAACGGCTTTGGCATCAACGTTTTAGACCTGAGCTTTTCTTTGAGACATGAGCAGATAGGTAATTGAGTCATTTATTTTGAAAAAACTTGTATTTGCTTCTTCTTTTTTTCTTTTTCTTCTTCTAAAGTGTATGGCAGACTGCCTTATTAACTGATTGCCATAGCGATAAATACGTTACGTTGTTCGTGGCTCTGATTGGTCCTAGCGCTGTCCAATTGTGTGCAGAAACAGTTTGAAAGACAACCGTAGATTCTGCCCCACGACTGGGTTGTTTCAATGTGTCGTGGCCGTACTATATATTTGGTAAGTAAGTAAATTTTACTTATATAGCACTTATCACAGAAAGAGAACCACAAAGTGCTTCACAAAGATCAACAAAACAAATCTTAAAGTCATAGAAGCAAAAAATGACAACAAAATATCATAATATAAATTAAAATCAAAAAACACAAAGTCATAAAATTATAAAAACTGGAAGTTGGAACTTCTAGAGACTCTGGTTTGTGGACCTGAGGGCTCGGGTTGGGGCGTAAGGCTTTAACAGTTCAGTAACATAAGGAGGAGCTTGGCCATGTAGAGCCCTGAATGTTATAATAAGGATTCTAAAATGAATTCTAAAGTTAATGGGTAACCAGTGCAGAGACATCAGAATAGGAGTGATGTGAGCTCTTCTGTTTGCTCCAGTTAGGAGCCTCGCTGCAGAGTTCTGGACCAACTGAAGGCGCTCAAGGGCTTTTTGTTAAAACATGTGAAAAATGTGTTACAGTAATCTAGACGGGAGGAGATAAAGGCATGGAGAACCATTTCAAGTTCATGTTTTGACACCAACCTTCGCAGTTTGGAGATATTTCTCAAATGATAAAAACAGTTTCTGACCAGCGTTTTTGAGTGACCTTCAAGAGACATTGATTGGTCAAAAACAACACCCAAATTCCTCATGTTTGACTTGACAGCAGAAGCTAAATGACCAAGTTGTTGACTAATCAGAGGAGCCATGCTCTCAGGGGCAATGATCAGACATTCAGTCTTTTCAGAGTTTAACTGAAGGAAGTTATCTTCTAGCCAGCTAGTGATCGCTGATAGGCACTCTAGTAGTTCAGCCAGTTTATGGAGCTCAGAATCCTTAAAGGAGCAGTACAGCTGAATGTCATCTGCATACAGGTGATAAGAGACATTGTGAAAAGCATCAATTATCTGTCCAAGAGGGTGTATATATATAATAAAAACAGGAATGGACCCAACACATACTATGTAGGATGACTCGCCAGGCTAGATTTATTCATGTTTTTACGGTAAATTCTTGAAAGCCCTTTGAACAACTGTCTTTGTTTATTTAAAGCCTTAAGCCTCTTTTATAAAACAATGCCGCCAATTTGCCGCAACGTCAAGGCGGCATCTGGGAGCCTAAGGTCGTTTATAAGAGCTCAGACTGTGGCGGTAATGTTGCGCAATCTTGTCCGTTTTATAAAAGATTACGTGATGGCGGCATAAAGGAGGTATGGGGGCGGTCTCTACGCTATCGCGGACTTCCGTGTATTTTGGACATAACTTGCTTTTTATTGCGATCGAAGCCGTGCTCCTTAAGTTTTTTTCCCCAGTCAGCTACAGGTGTGTGTGCTCCACCGTCCCTGTGAGCTGTCAGATGATCTGAGCTGCAGATCTAACGGAGAGAAGCTCCCGGAGCTCTGCATCGCTCCAGTTTATCATCTCAGCTGATTCTGTTTACAAAAACTAAACTTATGGCCGTGTTTACTTTCATTTTCAACATAATTCCCGGCCGGAGCTCGGCATTAATTCATCGCGTGGTCATGAAACCACCCTCTGTTGCGCCAAGGCTTAATGTGCGTTTATAAGACCGGCTAAGCCGCAATATTACCGCAATATTACTACCAAGCGTGGCGGCACGAATGCCGCAAAATTCCCGCAACGTGATGCCGCCATGGCGCGTTCATAAGAAACACGTTGCGGTAATATTACACTGATTTGCCGGCACAGTGTGTCTTATAAAAGAGGCTTTAGTCAATGAGGAGCAGACAATCAACATGGAAGAAGGAACACCAGACACATGCAGTCTTAAATCAGATCATGCAACCTATAAAAGGCACCAACCTGAAGCATCATTGTAAAAATTCACAGAAAAGCAGCAATAAAACATTTTTATTGCTAACAGTCAGGAGTTGATGTAAAGTTGTTTTCTGCTGGGTCTGTTTTATTTCTTAAACCAACGCTGGCTTGCCTCTTGAGTTTGGAGCATTTTACCTAAAACAGTTCTGAGGAAAGTGGCCCCAAAAAATAATAATTCCTCAGAAAATACTCAAGTCCAACAAATTGATTCAAAATGAGGAAAACAGCAGCAAGTGTTCAGTGAAAAAGTTTGAACGACCTTCAGAAAGCCAGTAGAATTACTGTGCAAGAGCAGTTTAAAAGATTACAAACATTTTGGCTCCTTGGAAGCAAAAAGGATGACTCAAGACTTTTGCACAATGCTTTCCACAAAGCTGTGTTCATCAAATAAAAAAGTACTTTTTTATCCGTTCTTCAGTCTTTTAACAAGAAAATAACAGAACCCTTTAATTTTTAATGTTACAATTCTTCCTTTTAGATTTCTGGTGTACAAACAGAATAAAAATGATGCACCAGAACTGTTTAACGATGTTTGTAGCTATTAACAACTTTGGTCAGTTTTGGCTTGAGCATTCTGGCTCCTCAGATAAAAATCTGGTCTTTTCATCCATGTAAATTAATTATGACATTTTTAACAGACTTGTTAAAAATGGGTAAGACTGAGCAAAATAAATCTTCATTTTTAAACACTGAATCTACAAACATATCTGTAACTAACAATTTTACATAAAACATAATATTTTTACTTTTATTGAGTTTTTACATTAAAGTTGGAATATGGAACAAATTAATTAAAAGCTATATTTAAAAAAATACCTCCATGAGGCGTTTAGAAGTGTGCAGAAAGAATGTACAGTTTTTCCTTTTAAAGCTATATCTAAAAAAAAAATCAAAATTTTATTTCGATGGGAACGACACTGGGTTTATGTTTACATCTACCAGTCACTAGAGGGCACCATTGTGGTAAAAAGTCCGCTCGGCAAGGCGATGCTGGGACTGTGTAAAATGGTGGACTCAACAAGTCAAGCAGCTGATTCTGAGCCCAGAAGATGTTCTAACGGTAAATACTGTTGTAAAATAAAATTATTAGTAGAAATTTGTCTTTACTCTGTATGATTCGTCACTGGACATGGTGCTGACTGGTCACTTCACATGTCAGCAGTGAACCAACACCCCAGTGGTTGGAAAATGAGTTCTGTTGTTGCAATACCTCCTCTGAACACTAGAGTTAGCCAGAGTGTCCATGTTCCATATTCAACCATTAATCTGTGGGTATCGATGATGTTAACATGGTGATCTGACATGGATCCATTCTGTGTTAGCATCAAACCTGCAGCTCTGCATCCTCTCACATGTCTGTACATTTAGTTACGTTTGTATATTTTTCTCATATTGTTTCATTTTATTGTGTGAAACTAAATGATACCAGAGAGAATCTTACATTAAAAACAAAAGACAACTGGACTTCTCTGTTTCACCCCACTGGTGAAGTCCAGCTGCCTTTATTCTCTTTTTTTTTGTACTCTAAGTACGGCCAAGTCCTGGATGAATTAAAATCGACCAACATGCCGCCAGTGAGACATTAAAGCTCCACTCAGGCCTCCATTTGTATTTCATTCATCTCTCCTTCCATTGTACTGCAGAAGCATTTCCTCTGCTCTATTCTGACAGGATTAATGCTCCAGAGGGAGATGGGTGGTAAAATATTTCCCTTGCTACCAAGTAACTGAGCTAATAATCCCAGCTGGAATTTCAGCTCCGGCTAGAAGTCGCATTAAAGGAGGATATTTTGCTGGAAAATGATGTGAACCCAATTACCTGCAAAGATTTTAGCTGTGTCAGCCTTCACTTCAAAACACATATTTTAGCTGGCTGGAAATCCCTAATCACTAAAGGATCCCACTAATGAAGGGAACTTCAGACATCAGTAATTAGGTTTTGATAAAAATCTAGAAAACTAGATGTGTCTGTTATTAACCCCTGAGCTTCACATTTAGAGGTCTTTATCTTGTTTTTACACAACCTCACAGAGCTGCTAACCTTTTTTTCTCCTCCTCTTTTTGTTGTGAAGAGTCATCCTGATGAGTTCAACTCCATCACTCTGCAGCGCCACAGGTCTCATTACAGCCAGGACAGTAGGGAACATCCTTATAAACAAATGAAGATGACACTTATTACAACCCGTGTGCGCGCGCTCACACACAAAGAAACACACACGCAACCTTGGGAGAGATCACTGCAGGGACGAAAGCAAAATAAAAACCTTTCACTTGATTAGTTCAGGTAAAATAAATCACTCCAGACACACACTCCTCCAACCTGAAACCAAGGGGAAAAAGTGCAACGATAACATTTGCCGTGAGCGCGCGATGGATGAAAGTACTCCTTGTTAAGGAAAAAAATGGACACACTCTCTCGAATAATGAAACATATACACCGATGCACTCTCCTCTGTTGCACTGCGCACAATAAGTCTTGCTTCATTAAAGCCAAATCTCATCCACTATCAGTTTACAACCACAGAAGTCGTTTAAACCGCCGGGGAAATACAATTCCATTCCAATTCGGGGTTATCTTAATATATGAGCTTGTCTCTGCCACATTGGTCTGCGGTTATGAGCTGGGCAAACATCCACAGCACTGCAATATTGCTCCAACACGCACGCGCACACACACACACACACACACACACACATACTGAACGGACTGGGGCATACAAAGCAATTAGCAGCTCATATATAAACATATGTGTGTGTGAGTGGGTGGGTGCGACTCCCATGTCTGTCCCTTTTTTATTGTTCTCTAATTTCTCCATCCAGCATTATTATCAAGCAGTTGGAGCCTCTTTGTTCTTCTGAATCCTCAAACCAACCCTTTCAGAATGGAGGATGCTCTCTCTCGCTCTCTCTATCTCCCTCTCTCTCTGACAAAATGGCAGCACCAAACACTCCACTGTAGTAAAAGTATCATGGCGAAAGGACAGAGGACGCCTCTGAATCGTCACGGTAAATAGATTTAACTTGAGAAGACACGGCGGAGAAGGAAAAAACAAGACAAATGGTGTGCAAAGAAGACAAATCTCTCAGCGCTGTCAGTGTCTGAGGTGCTCCGGCCATCCATCCTCCATCGCACCTTCATTCACTATCTGTCTGGCCCTATCCCACCTGTATGACACCCGATCACTCTTCATCCCCCCACCCATCCATTACCCCTGTCACTTCTTCCTTCCATTTCTCTGCCCCAAGGCCTAAGCTCTCCCCGCCTGTCACAGATGATTATATCTGAGTGGATTACTTGTGCTATCATAAAGGATAAATGGTCAACTAGCTCCTCACAAAGGTTATAATACACTTAATAATAATGTCACATTATGGCCCGTGTCACTCTGCATGAAAGCTGATTCCACTTGATTATCAAATCCAGCTCATAAAAGGCAATAAATAAGTTTGGTCATGTCAACAAATCTAGCTTTCTAGCTTATGTTTGATGCTGAGATACTTTTCAATAGATGAGAACTGTTCAGCTAAACAAAAAAGAGCCCAGACAGAATGAAACTGGCACCTTTTGAGGCCCAAAGCCATCAGTTACTTATAACTCACAAAAAAGTTCTCAATCCTATAAGAAGAAAAACATTTACATTGCTGTGAAAGAATTTCCGTCATTGTAGTTTTGTCAGTTTTATTCTATTCTTATTTATTTTTTGGCATACAATAACTTCATTTATTAAGTGAAAAACGTTATGCAAACCAACCTGACCCTATGTCATAAAGTAAATGCCCTTGTTATCAAATCATGAAGTAAATGTGATTAAAAGCATTATTTGAAAAGCTGAGTTCAGTTTCACAGGAGACACCCAGACCCTGATTACTATCAGACTTGTAGAATTAAGAAATCACTCCAATAGAACTTTTCTGACATCATGAAGGCAAAAAGATCTCAAAAAGCAACATACTGTGCTTGTTCTAAATAAATCCAGAGGGTAAAGAACCCAGAACAGCATCTAAAGCGTGGCAGGCCTCAGTTGGCAGGTTGAGGTCAGAGGTCAGGATTCGACAATAAGAAAAAAATGACCACTATGGGAGAGCTCCAAGGCCAAAACCTCTGCTGACATTTTGCAGATGATTTTCTGTTAAATTACCTTACACAGAGGCAGCAAGGGGGGTGGAGTGTTTTGCCCATGGATACAACAGCAGAAGACTCTAATGAGCCACTGCTGCCAAAATTGACCAAAAAACATCTTGATCCTCAAGACTTTGCAAATATGTTGTAAACTGATGAGACAAAAGTGGAGCTTTTCACCTGTTGCATGTGCGTCCCGTTTCATTTGGAGTAAACCAACATCATACAAGCAGTCAAGCATGGTGGTGGCAGTATAATGGTCTGGGGCTGCTTTGCTGCTTCAGGGCCCAGACCACTTTTCATAACTCATGGAGCCATAAATGCTTCTCTCTCCTGAAAGAAGATGTCTGACCTTTAACCCCAAACAGGCTGTTCATGCTGAAAAAGCCTTTACAGCATTGTTTACTGCTATCTCTGCTATTTTCAACATTTTATATAGAAAGAAAATCACATAACTTCAGAGAACAGTCTCTAACTTCATAAATCAAACTCCTTTGAACTTTCATATGAAGTGCATGCAAACATTCCACTGGTCTCAGAGGTTTTTATGGACTAAAAGACTAAATCAAACAAGACTATTTACAAAATACTACATTAGCCATGCTTCAGTAAAGTTGTTCAGATCTTCTGGGTTCTGCACTAAATATCACTAAATAAATGATAAACCAAGTCAGTATTTGTAGCCTTTTCTCATTAAGAAATAATGCTGACGTATGCTGGTGTTTAATTAGTTCTATATTTTGATGATTTAAACAAAAAATATCAGATCAAAGAGAATCTTAGTGATTACAATGTATGTGAAAAACAAGGGAAAGGCAAATATTTAAATATTAATGTCCTGTTTGTTCATAGAGAGATTCAGCTGGTGACAAAATACAAAACTGTGGAGAAAACACAATTAAACGCCCTCGACTAAAAACCCCAGAAATGTCCGAGTCTTTACTCAGCAGTTTCACCTTCCTCCTCTTCCTCCACCTGGGCAGTGCAGATTAGCAGGGATCAGTCTCCTCCTGGCTCTTCCTCCTTGTCACTTCTGGCAGGACGACAGAGACGCAGAGCTCGCCACAGCGCCGGCCCGCCACGCCTCGATCCTCTTTCTCTCATGAAAGGATATGATGGAGGCAAGGAGAAGAGAGGGACTGACGAACTCATACAGCATGTATAATATACAAAAACGCCTCTCCACATGCATCAATGCATCAGGCCCCCAAACACACACACACACGCTCACAAAGACACAGAAGATTGGCTGCAAGCTGCTCTCCAAGCTGACGATCAAAACTGGGCAGAAAGAAAAGAAATTATATCCTGATGCCTCAAACTTCAGTTCATATGGAGAAGGTCACACAGACAGATCCTCCCTCCTTCTCATGGACGTTAGCAAGTAAACTGACACGAACACACACAACCATGTGCCTGTCATGTTCACACACTGCCAGCCTGACACACACACACACACACACACACACACACACACACACGCACACGCACACACACACACTTTGACCTTTCAAGCAGAATGACTAAACTCTGAAACATTGACGGGGAGGCTTGTTTGGAATTTATCAAATAATTAAAGTTTGAGCTTTAAAAATAAATTTCCGTCTTTTGTAGTCAGTGAGAAGACCGCACACACACACACACACACACACACACACACACACACACACACACACACACACACACACACACACACACACACACACACACACACACACACACACATACAAAGGTTTAGACCAATCAGCTCTGTAATGATGCCATACATCAGATAAGATGTTAAAGAAGATTTCATTTCTGTTCTTTATGGATTTAATTTGGCTTGATACATTCATTTTCCAGACGTTATCAGTGCTGGAGAATCAGAGGAAGTACAACAACTTTTTTTGTAATAACGCTGGTTGTTGGCAACAAACTTCAAACCAGAAGGAAACAGAGGAGTGACCTATTTTACAATGTTTTGATTACAACAACCCACTTTTACATCAAAGTCTCATTTTGAGCAAATCTAATTCTATAATTACTGTCAAGCACAGCTTTATTTTGGTTCAGATGAATGATGTTCCATCAGCACTCTGAGAATATGTAGGAGGTAGCTGTGCTTATGAAAACCACCTTCACCCTGACCAAGTTTATCTTACTTTAGGATGATAATTCATCGCAGCCTTTGATGAAAACAAACAATTACAATGATAATTGCATGCTCAGTTATGAAGCAACTCAACATCTAAATAAAGGGTACAGCAAAGTCAGAATATTCCCAGTGGTTGTGGTCAAACTGGTTGTTTGATGGAAAGTGATCTGCAGAGCTCAGGGATGAGCTTCCTTAAAGCCCATAGGACTCCAGACATGGTCAACACAGAGAAATCCAACTCCCTGGGGAGTCATTACAACCTAACTCTTCTCTGAGCAAAGCCACAGAAACCAAGTCAAACAAGCTAAGTGAGAGCTGAGTTCATATACGACGCAGCTGGATACAAGTCTGTACTTTCAGAACGCACAGAGATTGAACTTTGATCACGACGGGATTAAGTTGAAATAAAAATATTATACCAGAGTAAGCTGGAGGGAAAGAGAGCAAGGTGGTGTAAATTCATGAGTGTGTAAGTGACAAAAGTGGTCGACTACATACAGGTGGAGGAGGACAAAACATTTATGTGAGCTGGTCACTTTAAATGTGTGTTTTTACAGGTTTAGCTGGAAAAAAAATCTTTATTCACAAAGAAAAGAACACAATAAAGGTCAAATGTTTTACTGCTATTACTAGGTGTTGTGTTTACACACACACACACACACACACACACACACACACACACACACACACACAATTGGTTTTAAAAAATCAAGCATGGATTTAATTTCAGCTCATTTTGGTTGCATTAAAAAAGAATTCCAGATTTTCCAACATGCAACAATTCCAACGAGTCATCTGAGAGCAGGCCAGCTAATCTTTCATTTGATATTAAAACAGCCCATCAGGCTGTGCAGAATCTGCACCGACGTTCTGAGTCAAAACACGAGGTAAATGCTGAACATCCTGTTCAGATTTGTCTTCTTTCATTCAGGCCTTTTTATCACGATGACTGTTCTCCAGGAAAAACATTTCATTGTACCAAACCCTAACGGATCAGCGAGGATTCCTTGATCTATTTCGCTTTTTATTTTAATAACAAGCACAGCTTGGGCTTTAACACTGTCAAAGACAATATGTCACCTTACTGTTCTGTCAGATTGGCCATGACGTTCCATATTCAGGATCTTTTGCATGTCTGACTCACAGAAAAAGGGTTTAGCTTTCTGATATTTCCAGCAAAGGATATGGAATGCTGTGGGTTTAAAAAAAAAAAATCCAGTTCCAGATCCAGATATAAAACCCCCCTTATCCATCCTACACAGATATGCAGCATGTCCTCTATGGCCTGTGTGGCTCCCCTAACAATATGTAGACAAGTCACATACCAAAGGAGCAAACCGAGGTCTAGGAGGGAGGATCAGTGAGGTCACTGGTTCAGGAGGAGCCAGCAGAGTTTAAGACTCTGCAGACCACCAAGAGGGTTTCAGATGTTTCCAGAGGACAGAGAATGGGGCACAGAGCTGATGCCAGCGAGTGATAAGTCTCCACCACTAGGTGTGGGTGAGAGACCACCATGGACTTCCAGCCGGATGTCTCCATCACATCAGCAGAATAACCATGAAAGGATCAGAAAATACAAATAAATACAAGAAATGCAGGTTCACACAGTAAACAAACAAGCAACTTAAGAACACAAAGTGGTTATTTTTAGACCTTCAGATTATACGACTCCATCTGTGTGGAGAGCAGCTATGAGACATTAAGAATGTGTCATATCAGCTGGTAATGCTGTTAGTTACTTATCATCACCAATAGGATGAAATCTGACAGACACACACACACACACACACACACACACACGATGATCAATAAATAATTAATTAGCAGCTCCTTAATAATATTTTTCTTTAACTAAATGTGTGCTTTATGTGTTTATTTTTTAATGTGTTTTTAAAGCCTCTGATTCTGAAATATCAGACAAAACAAACTTAAACTTCAGAAAACTTAGTGACCTACAGTGTGTGTACACAGCCCAGAGTTTGTTTATAAAAACTACACACTTCTGCTTCCAATCGGCCCAAGCTGTGTTTTCATTTCCAGTAGCCGTACGTACCATAAATCAGTCTGAGCCGTACCGTGTGACATTAATCAAGCTGCAACGTTTGAATGTCACTGACAACTAAATGTCACAATGTAATGGCTAAATTAAAAAAAAGAAATCAATACTTATTTTTGGCAGGTTTGTACAGCCTTCACTCCTTTTTATTTTTTTAACACTTTCCACAATTTATTTTACTGATTAATTTCTGGTTAAAAAAGTTTTTTAAAAATCATGTTGAATTATTGGGCAATACTTAACTTTAACTTTCCATCGCTCTTGGAAACAACAAAAGAAAATTCTCAGACTCTTCCTGAATTACCAGTGTGTGTGTGTGTGTGTGTGTGTGTGTGTGTGTCCGGTTGAATATCTGTATAACCATTTGCTGACGAGTTAACTTGTGGTCATCATCTGCCACCAATTTTAGCTCAGACCAGCAGAGCCTGGGGCGGTCTCTCCCCTCCTGAGACCCTCAGGGTAGCGCGCTGCACTATCACGAACACCGCTGCGTGGCCTTTAATGACATTTTTCAGAGTTTATTGTGTGTAAATAAGCATTCACATGTGTGCATGTGCATGCACGCTCATGTTTATCTCTTGGCGTGTATATTTTTGGCACACCGGTGTGTTTATTTCTGTGTTTGTGTGCTCATTTGCTGTCAGCACAGCAGCTCCAGACCTCCAGCTGACCTCTGACCCTATCCTCTGTGGAGGAAGTGAACCCCTGCACAGAGTAATGGCCAGCGTGCTGCAGCTGAGGCAGCGGGCCAACGAAAGGGCACAAGGCCAGCGGCCACAGCAGGAGGGGAAGGAGCAGGGGTGTGCGGACCGAGAGAAGAATAAGACAGCAGCCATGACGGATAAACAGGGAGGTGACAAAGGGTAATAGGACACAGTCAGGGACGAGGAAAGACTGACAGTAGGGAGGAGAAAAGGTCAATTAAAACATAAGATATCATTAGAGTTAATCATAGAAGAAATATTTCTGTAAGATCATTCAATCAACCTAAAAATACCAGTGCTACCTTTAATTTATGGAGCAGCTGTGGCTTTCTAATAAATTTAGTCCAGCAGATTTATGTTGGACTGTAAAGTTAGTAATCTCTTAAGCTTAATAATCAGAGTGAACACAGAGAGTTTGAAAGTCTTTACTCTTTGCTCCATCCCTGGAGAGGATGAATAAACGAGACAGAGGCAGGATAAAAGGGACTTCTATTGTCTCCTCTAAACGGCTGTAAGACGCTTGTAAACACTGGTCTGCAAAGAGGTTGAGGTGCTGCTGGAGGGAGGATTATTGGTTCCTTCGCACCGTCTGGTTTCGATATTCGGCCTCTAAATTGATTTTTGTTTTGCTGCTTTTGTTGCTGTCGATTGTGTCCGCAGGAGGAGGGTTGATAGCGCTTTGCTGGCCGGGAGTCCCCCGTGGCCAATTTTCCCACCACCACAACAACGCTGTCGCAAATTAAACTGTCATAACGCCCATAACCACAATTAATGACTGGGATTAGGGACTGAAATCTGCATTACTGAACACCTTTAGGCACACATGAGCTCTTAAGCACAGAACAGTAGCGGGATAAAGAGGAGAAGAGGAAGGGGAAGGAGGAGAGATATGAGAGGATGGAGGCAAGAGAGAGCTGGTGCCGAGGCAACAACAAGACCCAGAGATGGAGGAAAGCTTTAAAGAGAAGACAAAAGAACGAACAAAGGGATGAAAATCGTGTCTGGCTGTGAGACAGAGAATTTGGAAAACACAGGGAAGATTTTAGGCAATTTAGGCGGAGACTGAGGGAGCTTTGTGCTGGATAAATCAACTCTCCGTGGACTTTAACACCAGTTATCAGTAATAATACCTTCCTGCCTAAACTGCAACAAGATTAACATCAACAGCTCAGGTTATTTTGGTAAAATGGATCAGCAAATGAGAAAATAACTACCAGATCTGACAAGTAAAATGAAATGAGATCACAAAACCTGCTAAAACAAACGTTTAAACCTTCCTTCAGCAAATAAAAAAAGGTTTATCTGGAGAACGCTGGGGATGAAAAATGTCCCCCTTTATGAACATAACTCACTAGATGATGAATTTTTAGGCATTTCTGAAGAGATTTTTCTAAATAAATGAGTTTATGCAGTTCAAATAACATCTAAAATGTTTGTTGTTGAGAGTGATTAAGTGTTGTTTAGATTTATGGTTTATTTAAGTTTTGGTTAAAAATTATTAAATGGCCCGTATTTTTATAGCGCCTTCTAGAGCTCTACAACCCCCCAAGGCACTTTACAACTAACCGATCATTCACACATTCACACGCTGGTGATGATGAGCTACAATGTAGCCACAGCTGCCCTGGGGCGCACTGACAGAAGTGAGGCTGACATACACTGGCACCACCGGCCCCTCCAACCAGCACCAGGCAAGCGGGTGAAGCATTAAACATTCTGTATGTTGAGAATGAGTTAATTTTCAGTTAATAAAGTTTCCACCACATGTTCATAAAGGCAATTAAACAGCTAATCTTCAGGGTCTTCTTACCTCGATGTCACCACCATCCTTGTTGAAGACATTAGTTTGGAGATAAATCATGTCTGTGTGAACTTTAAAAACATAAGCTGATGAAGTCTGCAGCAGGTAAACCAAATTACAGCATCAAGCTACATGGAATTAAAAGTAACTATGAATAGTTTTCATGTGTTTACAACAATGTGAGGTGAGAAGAATTGTCTGTGATCCTTTAAAGGTTTTGACATGTTTACTGATGCATAAAGTTACTGAGTTTGTTTAATGAGTGATCTGTTATATGTTGGTGTTGTTGAATCCACCAAAGTGTCAAAATGCTAATTAGCACTGAATCAAATATCTGGATACAGAAAAGCTACATGTCAGTTTCTCCCAAATGAGGGTGTTACTGTATTACCAGATTAATTCTCAATAATCCTGCAGACAAATATCTGATGTTCACAGCGATTTATCAAAAACAGTCCATTTGTTTTCTAAATCTATACTAGACTTTGGAGAAATCTATCCGGCAAATGTTTAACTTGAAAAAGTAAATAAAAAACAGACTCTGTGGGAACTAAAGACAGAAAATAAAATCTGTTTTAGGATCCAAAGATCAATAAAAAAAGTTATGTTTAATTCTGGGAGTAAATGTCCTAAAGAATTATTTTAGGAGTATTTTGAAATCCTCCTACATGTTTTCCATCAATCTGGTGGTGAGTGTTTTCACGCTGAAGAATCTTGCTGCTTTTTAATAAAATTTCTTTAAATGGAGCTAGATCTGGCCTTGAACTATTTATTTATTTTCTTGCAATATTAAAAAAATCAATAACACCACAGTCCAAATCTTCCCCCTCCACTGGTTCAGTTATAATAAGAAGCTGCAGCTCATTTCTTGACTATTTTAATGTTTGAACAAGATTTTTACTCAGACTCTTCACCAGCATTTAGTTTATTAATGTGACCACACTTTTGGGGTTCATACAAAACTGTTTTTGGTGAAATAACTTTAAGGGGAATTTTTAAATCTATAATGATTTGCAGGGTTTTGCGTTGCTGCTTAAGTGACAGAAACTATAATGTATCTGATAAATATGCTGTTAAATCTTCAGTTTTATCAATTAAATGAAAATGTAAGCTGTTTCTATCTACCTTTGTTATGTGTAATACAACGACTGTACGTTTGAATCATATAACGAATTCTTCTGATGATATCAGAATATGACCCATGCAGTCTTTAGGACTATCCATCACTTTATATGTGGTCCAATTTCATCTGAATGAAAGCATTTCACTCATGCTGTTGCTCTCTCCCTGACTTTGACAGGCATGTCTACAAGAATCTGAGAGGAACATTAATCCAAATGTGACCAAGCCAGGAGTGTTACCTAAATCACATATGAATGCATGAAGAACCCAATAAAGTCAATAACAAAGAGCAGCATGCTTTAACACCTTTCTGCTAATAAAACCAAGGGGGAAAATTATTTTTGCATATTAACAGCTTAGCTCATGATGGTGGCACGCCGTGAAAAACAGTAGCAAGAATATGAGCTCTGCAATGAGTACCAGCTTGAGGAAATGCTGACTCAGACTGCAAACTCCTCTAATAGTGAGTGGCCAGATTATCCTTGTGACCAATCTCAATCTACCTGCTTGTAGAAAACTCAATGTTCTACCTGCTGCCCAAGTGTGAGCCTTTCTTTGTAGAAATGATAAACTTTCATATCATTAGACTGGTGAATTTAATATTAGGACTGAAAAGTGTGTGTTTGGTAATATTATGTCTCATTAAAGGGAACATATTAAGCTTTGCATCTTTTTGTGCTGCCATGTGGGTCTCTACTGCCTCTTTAAACATTCCAAAGGTGAAAACAATCCATCCATCTGTTTTCTGTCAGTGTTTGGTTTCAGGAATGATGTGGCTAAAATGATTTTTTTTTTCAAATGCCCGTTTGTGATGTCACAAACAGGGAACTTAGCATAGAACCACCTCTCACGTGCAAGAGACAGCTTCCGCTGGAGAAGCAGGGGCTCTACTTTAAGCCCCTCCCTGATATTGGAGCTTCTCAGCTTATAGCAGCCTGAGTGGGTGATGAGTGGGTGTGGCCAGCTCCACCTTGTTTTCTTAAAGAGACAGAGCTCTGAGGGATTCGGTGCAAAAACCTTCATGAACATGTTTTGTATTAACCATAGGACTATGATAACTTAAGATAAAAGTCATAATATGTCCCCTTTAATAAAAATGGCTGAAATATTTCAGTGAGATCCCCAGCTTCCCTGAATTAAATGTGCTTTTCTGTACATTACTTTGCATGCCATCTTGTAAATTTAAACAGTAACAGGTGCACGCATGCACAAACACGCACACACATACACACCATGAGTACCTCGTCAGCTGCAGCCAGCAGGTCATCAGCCATCTTGTCCAGGTTGGGCGCCTTGCCTGTGTAGATGAAGCACATCATCTCTTTGAAGACATCTGGCTCCACGTCATTTATCTCCACACGGCTCTGAGCGGGTGGAGAGGACATGGGAGGAGAATCCACACCGGGTTTAACACGATAAAAGACAAGAAAAAAACAAGATGAATGCTTTGACAATTCTCCAAAAATCTCTTTTTTTTATTTCATGGGAGTCTGCCAACCTGAATGAATCTCACCCTCTTTGTTTAGCAAGCACAGCGATGACACGTAACAACTTCTAACAGACAGGTATCAAGAACAAACCTAAAGAGCCATCTGAGCTGTCGGAACATGAACTACATCCTCACACATTTAATCATTTTCCACAGATTCATAAAAGCGAAGCCGGAGTTTAAATCACTTGACTCACAGCCAGCAAAGGAAGCTTTTTGTCACAGCGACAGAAACCTGAATGTTGTCTGCAACGACTGGAAGAAAACAGCAATAAACCAAATCTAACAAGGCTTTGTTGTCACCAAGGTGACCAGTGGTGTTTTAGAAGGGTCAGACTTGGCAGCTGAGTGTGTTTGTGTCAACGCTGAGCATTTAGCAGCAACACAACAGTGAGAGATAATCATGTCTGAAATAAGAGAGTCTGACCCGACAGGATTAATGATAATAAACCACTTGATAATAAATACAGCTTTACCAGGTGGAACAAGTAATCTGATAAACATGAATAAACCTAGATTAAAAACAAAATCCCCATTGCAGCACATTCTTTCTTATTATTTGTCCATTTAGCTGGATGGGGCTGACTAATCTTTATTTGCTGACTTTGAAGTGCGTTGGAGTTTTAACAAAATAACAAAAACATCACACATCCCCGCAGAAGTCACAAGAGAAACATCTAACAGGAAATCCCTCAAAGACGGCTCTCAACATTGTCTCATAAACAGAAACCTCGTCTGTAGTTACAGTGTCTCAGACTCGTCTCTGAACACGGAGCAGCCCTCCATTAGAGTGTTTCTTTATGAGCTCATTTGTCTCTCCTCTATAGAGTGCTGCAGAGGAGTGTTAACTCAT
Organism: Aphyosemion australe; assembly: GCA_006937985.1. Taxonomy (NCBI): domain Eukaryota; kingdom Metazoa; phylum Chordata; class Actinopteri; order Cyprinodontiformes; family Nothobranchiidae; genus Aphyosemion; species Aphyosemion australe. The sequence continues at coordinate 1,534,198 of SSNS01000118.1, forward strand.
CTATCTGTTTTGTCTGAATCATATGGGGACGTGGCCCACCATTTCTCCCCGTTTCTGATGAGGATGCCCAGTTAAGCAGCAATTAAGATGCATTTCCTGCCGCGCGCTTTATAATTTCCCCATTTGAGCTGCGCAGGCATCAATATTCCACTGACATGACGGCTTAATCACTACGCTTCCATCTCACCACCCCCTATCAGATGAAAACAACCAGTGTCAAAGGGACTGAGCAGAGCACAAACATGCACTCACACAGCAGCACATCAGAGGACATTATATTGATTTACATCAATTTCCTCAAGACGGATCGCATGTCCATTCAGTAACAGAACCTCCGAACCTTAAATGAAACCCTTCTGAGAATGTGTTTAAATGTACATTTTGTAAAATGTACAACGACAAGTAGCTGTAGCTAATCCATGGATTAACAGTCACAAAGATTAACTTCTATTTTAAGCATAAATTAATTTATCTATACTAGAGGGTGAATTAAAACTACATTTAATGCTAAGTCAGCAAAAATGGGCTTCCGATTTTAATTTCATTTCAATAAAATCTAATTAAAGGTACAAGGACAGACACTTGAGTAAAAAATTGAATGAAACTGCATCTTTTTTTGAGTGAATATCATTTATCCAGGCAACAACATGGTATTTTAAAGTAACTAAAGGTTTTTCTAAATGTTTCAATGAAACATAATAAATCCTGAACTGATAAACATACATGTGTAAAACACACAACACAAGGAAAACGCTTACTAACTGTTCAGCATGTTTCCTTGGTAAATAAAAAAAGTAATAAAGAAAGTCTGAACGTGAATAAAACTAAATTTAGTTTGATGCTGTTTGCATGTTTTCAAAAGTGTTAAAGGAACACCTGGCAGTTTTGGTGTCACGGCATCCGCCAGAGATCCAGGCTCACCGGCCAGTTTTCCTAACTAACCAACATTCAAGATGTCTGTGAGATCTAGTAAGTCACATCTTTTCTTTTATTGGAACCGCCGCACGTTCTCATTTCCCTTCGAGAGTCGTGCCACTGTTCCCAGATTAACCGCGTGCTCAGTTCATCCCAGCGTCAGTCACTCCGCGTCTGGGTTTCCTGACACGCAACAGCCAAACTCCTGTGTCTCTCAGTTCGAATCGTTCGACTTTTCTTCGACAGTTCGTCGTTTGAATTGAACCTGACATTTGGCTTGTTTTTAGCACCCCCTAGTGTTCGTTAGCGAAAGTAAAAGTGAAACTTATTTCCTCGCTGTGCGTTCTTCTTTTTAACACCTTAATCTAACTGCTGAAATCTCTCCTCAGCCTTCATTAGTGTCTACAGGAGTTATTCATCACTAAATTAAACAAATCAGCTGTGTTCATAATCTAAAACATGCAGGAAACATGCTGGAAGCAGACTGCAGCACCAGGTATGTCAAATCCACTTTCTATATCCAGCAGGTGGCTGCCCGCCACTCTGAAGTTGCAAATGCGGTATTCTGGCCACAGAGGGCGGTAGGCGTCTGAGTAACATTTCATTAACCCTGTAAAGAGTCATTTTAGCACATACTAACTCAAGAAAATGATTTAAATATATGAAAAAGTTGCATAGTATGGCTTTAAATTGTGTGGAGAAGATTGAAATGAATATTATCAGGTATTTTAGAGGAGTTCAAATAAAGCTGGATGATAGAAAGAGTTCAGATTTTATTCATGATAAAGGTGGAGTCACTACAAGTAGTGAGCACATTGTTCAAATGATACAGCATGCTAAAAAATGTAAGAGTGTGAGAAAATGTTATTTATAACAGTCATGTTGTAATAAAACGTCACAATCGCATAATGGCTTTAGGCCAGCGTTTCACTGGGCTATGGCTGTAGGCGACATATTGCTAACGGGTGATCTGAAGGTGGTTTTTAAAAAGCATCAAAATGCTCAAGAGATTCTTATTCAAACCTCGCTGCAGCGTTGCAGGAATTCTGAACATGTTCAAAAACTTTGCAAGTGAAATTTCTGTCAAAACAGAATTGCTGCGGGTCTCTGGAACTCATCTCAGACCCTCCCCAGTTTTGTTTGGAGGAGTCAGAAAGTGCAAGAAATGTGAGGCAACTTAGAGAGGGATCGGCCACCAAGCTGCCAACAAAAAAAATCTAAATTGCAAACAGTTTGAGACATACGTAACTAGGAAAATGTGAATAAATTGCAAAAAAGCAAAAAATTGTTGCTGTTTGCATGACAAAAAAAATTCCAATGTCACTCTCCACGGGTGGTCTCATCCTTCCAAGCTCAGGTCCTCTACCACAGGCCTGGGAGCTTGGGGGTTCTGCGCAGTATCTTAGCTGTTCCTAGAACTGCACTTTTCTGGACTGAGATGTGTGATGATTTTCCTGGGATCTGCTTTAGTCTGGGGGTCACTGCCCTTAGTGCCCCGATGATCACGGGCACCATCGATGTCTTCACTCTCCAGGCTTTCTCAAGTTCTTCTTTGAGGCCCGGGTACTTCTCTAGTTTCACATGTTCCTTTTCCTTTTTTCATATATATATGAGCTTGAAATGGTTATCCATGCCTTTATCTCCTCCCGTCTAGATTACTGTAACACACTTTTCACGTTTTAACAAAAAAGCCCTTGACCGCCTTCAGTTGGTCCAGAACTCTGCAGCGAGGCTCCTAACTGGAGCAAACAGAAGAGCTCACATCACTCCTATTCTGATGTCTCTGCACTGGTTACCCATTAACTTTAGAATTCATTTTATAATCCTGACTAGAACTTTCAGGGCTCTACATGGCCAAGCTCCTCCTTATGTTACTGAACTGTTAAAGCCCTATGCTCCAACCCGAGCCCTCAGGTCCACAAACCAGAACCTCCTAGAAGTTCCAAAGACCAGATAGAAAAGTCGAGGTGATCGATCTTTCCAGGCTGTTGCACCCCGACTTTGGAATGAACTTCCTTTATCCTAACGTGTTATTGACAGTCTGGACACCTTTAGAAAGACCCTTTTGTTTAAAACTGCTTTTACTTAAATCTTTTATGTTTTATTCATTTTTTTAACTTGTATTTATAATCATCTTTCATTTGTTTTATCATTTTTATAATTTTATGACTTTCTGTTTTCTGATTTTTAATGATTTTATGATTTTCTGTTGTTTTGTTTTAAGATAATGTTATGATGACTTTATCTTTTGTTTTGTTGATCTTTGTGAAGCACTTTGTGATTCTTTTTCTGTGATAAGTGCTATACAAATAAAATGTACTTACTTTACTTACTATATATATGCAGAGGGCGCAGGGACACCAGGAAACTCACCTTTCATGCTCAAACATGGCACTGAATACTGGCGAGCGAGCTGCAACAGAGAAACAAAACACAGAGACAGGAGGGTTTATTCTGAGGTCTCTGATATCGGTAAACAGCCTGCCGCGGGGCTTCAGAGGAGTGACGAGATGACTGACAGGGCCGACAGCTGGAGAAGCACCATTTGAAGAAAGTCAACAGTATCTTCTTCCTCCTGACAGACTCATGACCGCCTTTCTAAGGCGTTTAGCCTCGTTCAGCGCTGATAGATCCATCTGACTGAAGCTTACATGATTTAATATTAAATATTTAAGGTCTGGCTTAGTGTTTTAATGAATCAAAGCTAAGTTTCTTCAAACACATTCGTCAAGGGAAGTGTTATTACAAAAAGAGCAAAACTGATTTTATATATTCCCAACATTTCACATAATCCATCCAAAATATTAATGAGGCAAAATGCAAAAATGTGCAGGAACAGATCATATTTTTTAAAATATGAAATCAAAATAAAAGTGTGACAAATTTAAATCAGTAAGTCAACAGTAACTCACAGTAACGATTTTATGCTTTTAAAGAACAAGGATAAAAAAAGCGTGACTGAGTTTTAAAAGCTCAGTGTTTTCTTTGTGTCCATTCTTTTGGATTATCTCAGCCATAACCACAGTGGGAGAGGTCATGTTTAATCTCCGCCACAGACAGGACACGCCGGACCAACCGCAGCGCTTCAAATTATACAAATCAGTCCAACTTGTGTTCCTTGAAATCACTGCTGCGTTATAATTCTGCAAGATTAAAATAATCACCCCATCTCGGCTCTGCTTGCTCTGCTCAAGGCGTCGTCGCTGTGGATTTTCTCTCTTATCGTCCCGGGTGTGACAGCGGTTAGTTTCACAACAGGCCGAGGTTGGACTGTACAGATGGAGCTCTGCATGAACTCCATTATCAGATAGATGTTTACCTGCAGAGGGAGAATGTGTCCCTACAAAGGTTTGTCCTTTTTAGCTCAGAGTCATACAGAAACTACTGTCTGCCTTTTCTGGTACTTTTAAAAGCTTCATATTATCATTTACTGATGAATACTTTATTAGCAACCTATTAAATTTTAACACATGTGAACACATTTCTAATTATGTGCCAAAGTCTGTGATTTGATAATAAATTCAACAAGCTAATAATGAGTTGTTCATGCAGCTAACCATTCTGTGACTCATTTGGAAACACAATGCTATCCATCACACCGCGTAAAGCCACAAGTGAGAATAATGATCATTTTAATGGTAAAACGTGTGCCTTAGCTACTCGGGAAATTACCAGGTTTTCAATGAATCATGGTGGTTATAAAAGTTAGAACCGGCTTGATTAAATTAAATTTAAAATAATGACTAAAGCTGATCCGGCAGCATTTTCATACCTGCGTTTCAGACATACATCTTCTGAATAATGTCTTTTATGACACTTCTGAAAAATAAAGTTCAGACTTTGAATAAAAAACTTCAGGAGTGTTTTCTTAATTTAAATGTTTCCAGCCAGATCTGCTGGGGTAAATAAATCAAACAAATTAAATATTTCATTCATTTAATGATGTGTATAAAAATGTATTTAGAAAAGGTTCTCACATCATCTGAACTTCATTAGTTTTATTGAAAACAAACGATTGTAGTTAATAAGATGTATATTCTTTTTGTTGCTGTTTAATTTTATTTATTTGTTTTCAAGTTTAAATTCTTGTATATTTTAACATCAGTAGGGTAAGTTTTGTCCCAGTTTGTTACATAGATGTACTGGTTGATTGATTGAATACATGAAGGCTAAAATGAAAACATTTTTTAGGTTCAACGTGCTTTTCTTTTCTAATTTAATCTTGATAAAATGTGTCTTGTGCAATAGTGGTTGAAAATAATATAAGATTTGTATTTGAAGACAAAAATCCTTTTTTGCCTCTTGAATAAACACGTTTCTGTGTGTCTGTTACAGATGGAGAATAGGGCGCAGAGCTGTTGGATCCAAAGGTTTGTCTGGAGAAAAAAAGGGAGCTGGACAAATAATTTAAGCTGTGAATGAAATTAAGAATGAATTATTTGTTAAAGACTCATTCACTGCCATTGACTTTAGTCACCGTGAGAACAAACATCATGTGTCAAAAGCTGACCTTCATCCGTGTATGTCACACATCACGTGATCAGGAAGCAGAAAATCAATGAATTAGGAGATCGTTTTGGGACGCTGCTGTGAAAAAAAGCAATGCGCCAACCGGAAATGCTTCTGCAGCTCACGCTTCAACAACAGATTGTGAAAGAACGGATAACGCTAGAAATAAGGTGATTCTTCCTGATGTAAGAAGTGAGTCTACTCTTTCTTTTGGTAGTTTTGGCGTTTACATGATCATAGAGCACAATGTTCTGTGACTCTTCAAAAAACGCTCAAAAACGCTGGCAGTCAGGGGCTTTCTGATCAGAAAACGTCTGGCAGTGAATGAGTTAAAAGACGCCATAGTTGTGTGCAGGTGAGTAGATGAAACATTCAGCTCTACTCCCACAGTGCCCTGACTCTGGCTCCAATAAACAACAAAAGAAACCAAAACCTGTCACTTTTGCTTTATTATTCAAAAATAGAAGAAAGCTGAGATGCATCATATAATTCTTCTGAATGTCAATGATTCTGATAAGAATGTTTAAACCAACATTACAGTAAAGTAGAGGATATTTTTTATTTGTTGCACCTTCAGAGATGTTACGAATCCTTAAGCTAGCAAACTCAGAGACACGAAGAATCCAAAATCTCTGCACAGATGCCGAAGTGAATGGACAGGTAGGACTCAAGAGACAAACCTACAGTAGGTCTGCATTGTGCTGCTGAATACTGGTGTGCTCATTCTGCAGCAACAAAAGGACAGGGTGGAACAAAAAGAACGAGTGAAAGGAAACAAAAATAAGAAGGAATGGAAATGAAGACAGGTGTTGGGAGAAAGAAATGAGCAGAATTTGAGGAGAAACAGACAAAGAAGTGACAAAAGGTAAACAAATAGCCGACAGTTTATGGAGAGACAGAGGGACAGTGAAAGAACGGGGGTAAGAAGAAAGGAGAAGAGAGAAATGGACACAGGAGGAATACAAAAGAGGACAAAGGCTGAAAATGGAAACATGCATATGGAACAGAATAAAAGAATACTGAGAAAAATTTAAATGGTATAAAGAAGTTAATAAAGAGAAGGCAGGAGACACAAAGAGAGACTGATATAAAGCCCACACGGCCAGTATGGAGTCAATTTGAGTTGCTCGCCCTCCTTCGTTTGATCCCTCTGTGTCCATCTCCACAGTGATTAACGGACCAGAGAGTTGTCACGGGAACAGCCAAGAGGGGGAGTAACGAGGAGGAGGGACGACGTCTGGACCAAGCAAAAGAGAAAGACAGAAAGAGAGGAGGAGAGGGGGAAGGAGAGAGTGAGAGAGAGGTAGAGCAAAGGAAAGAGGGGAAGACCCCAAACCACAGCAGCACATAATTAAAATGGCTCCTCACACACACGTTTCAACAAATCCAATAATGAACAGCCTCCCCTGGTCTCCATAGAGACACACAGTTCACCAGTTCCTCAAACTTTTCAGCCGGATTCCGACAGTCATCAAAGTGCCAGGATATGAAATAAGTTCATGTCTGTTTGGATGAGTGCGTGAGGAACTATATTTCTCACCTGCAGGCCAAAGACACACAGGTGCTGCAGGTTTCAATCAAACGCTTTTGAAATGTAACCATCCCTAGTGGCAAGGAAAAAAATCATTAAAATTAAGGAAGTGATTTGTTATTACCCCTAAAATGTAATTATTGTTTCAATTAACTCCCTTCTGAAACTGCATTTAGACCTGTAGACCCTAAACTCTCCAACAGAGCCTGGAACATGAATAATAAGGTACACACCATGGTTGAAATCAAATTAGTGACCTGAAGCTGACATCATCAGGACTCAGATATTATAAATACACAAATAAAATCACATCCATCATCTTTCTAATTACAAAAGTTATTCTCACCTGCTGGGATGGATTTATGTGTCTGGAAGGTCTGGTTGGCAACACACAGGGAGCAATCGGTGAATCTGCAGCTTTCCCACAAATCTCCGAGATTCTCGGCCAACCTGCAGTCAGGAACCCTCACCATGTTCCTATTGTTTTGGCCTGAGATGTTCACAGAGTCCTGGATCACACTCACCTAAACACACATGTACATTTCATAATACAGCTACATGTCAGGGAGCTTTTATTATGAATCAGACAATGAAGAAGAAACAACAAAAAGGAGTTGTTCCGGGATGAAATATTCTGTTAACAAACTGGAAAATTCACATGGAGGCTTATAAATAGCATTCGATGATCATAAAAAGAAAATGAGTCAGTCAATCAAACATGCTTTGAATGATTAATGTGGGTTTTCTGCCTCTGTAATCAATACATCAGCCGCTCAATATGGAAGCATTTCAAAGACAACCTATTGTTCCATCTTTATCCAATCAGACGAGCTGCGCTCTCAAACAAGCCAGGCATTCTAGTCGAATGGGGAGCGTCGCGCTTTGTGTGTCTGTGTGTGTGAGAATGTCTGTATGCCTTCCCCGCTGATTTCACCACCTGTTCCAGACAATGTCAACCAGGCTCATTTATCTCTCTACAGGACACACACACACACACACACACACACACACACACACACACACACACACACACACACACACACACACAGCCATATAGTCACATTAATACTGAGTAGTTTCTGACGTTCTGATTTTCTTTGTTTTGCAGCCATACAGTGTGATTAGCTAATCATGTTTGGTTAGCGCTAGTCTAGTTTACAACATACTGTAGTTATTTATGCATTTTGTATGTTACTCAATAGAAAAGAACAACTGAATAAAAAATCATTTGTGAATGCAAGGAGGAATTAGGTGCATCAATAGAACCTTCTTATGAGAGGAGTTATAATGAACCATCATTACTCCAGGAAAATAAGTCAAATTCAGGTGTCCAGCAAACAATGTTCTGGTTTTACTCGTCTTAACGTGAAGATCTCAAATGTTAGTGATTTGTTCATTTACCTGGAAATCTAACCAAAAAGAAAAAAAAAACATTTAAATAGTTGAAAAACAAAACATCTGTCAGATTTAAGATGTGTTAACTAGTTATAGTGCTCTAAAAATGTTTAAATATAGAAAACTTTATTGATAATGTACATTTGAAATTGCCAAAGCTGATAACAATGTTAACAATTAAAACACCAAATTGAAAAACTGGTAATAAAAATAGTTTTAAAATCTTTAGAATCAACTGATAAACAAAAAAAACAAAAACTATGAAAACAAACTAATCCTGAATTAAAAACTAAAACTAAAGTTTTAAAGAAGCGCATAAAGCAGGGCACCTATTGAATAAGTCTTATTAAGTTACAATGTTTGTTTCTAAATACAAAGCATCAAACACTTGTAAAGTTTTGCTTTTGTTTTCAAGCATCTTGGATTTGCATATTTTGCCATGTACTCGTGATTCATTGAACAATTAAATTAAGGTAGAAAGTGTTATTTTTATTTTTAGTGGAAAATGGTAAATGGTCTGTATTTGTATAGCACCATCTTAGGGTTCTACAACCCCCCAAGGCGCTTCACAACACAATCAGTCATCCACCCATTCACACACACATTCACACGCTGGTGGGGATGAGCTACATTGTAGCTACAGCTGCCCTGGGGCGCACTGACAGAGGCGGGGCCTGCCGTACACTGGCGCCACTGGTCCTTCCGACCACCACCAGCAGGCAAGGCGGGTTAAGTGTCTTGCCCAAGGACACAACGACAGCGACAGACTGAGCGGGTCGCGAACCTGTGACCTTCCGATTGCAAGGTGACCACTTAACTCCTCTGCCACCATCGCCCGGTGGTACACAATATGATACAGTTCCCTTAAACTGATATGTTACTCACAGGAATACAGCTTCTCCAAAGCTACATTTTTAATTGTTGATTCTTACCATAACCTTGTAAACACAGCATTGTTTCTTGAAAGGTGTTGGACACTCGTTTAATCAATACAATTTGCAGTGATCTCTAGTACAAATTCATGCCTTGTACTCTGGGGGGGGGGGGGAGACCAGTGTACCATTTTCAGGAGCTAGAAATGAACCACATCACAGCTGAGCTTCAGACGACAGGATTTGGAGTCTTATTTCCTGATATTTGGACATCTCGCCTCTGACTGGCTAGTAGCAACACGTCTACCACTGACTTGCAACGTTGATGTTTTGTCTCCACAAATAACACAAGCCTGGAGGAGTTCTGCTGTGTGGTGGAGTTGCTAATGCTAACAGTTATCTTCTATTAGCTGAGACGTTCTCTGCTGTTTCCTGGACGCTAAACCAACAACAGCCTTCTCCGTCGTGAGTCAAGATGGACGAGTCCATGAATGTTAAGTGACAGTGTGATGTAGATCGTCTATTTTCTATCAGAAGCTAATGCTGGAGATAAGTGTAGGAGACTATTTTCATGTTCGGTCTGCATGAAAAACGTTCAGTGTTCCACACCTTTGAAATGTCTTCATCTACATGATAACATCTGAAACAACCCAACGATGAAGTAACTATGCCAAGCCCATAGACAACAAAATTACAACAAACATAGGAAAGATGGTGAATGCACACAAAGCTTCCACGCTGGATACAAACTTTAAACACCATATGAATATGTAGACGCCCCATTGGTGGCGCCATATCCCTCACTCTCCAAACCCAACTGGAGTCAATGCAGAGTGAGCAACTATGCCCGTTTTTGTGCAGTCTATGGTTGCAACAACCGTCGTACTATTGAAAACAGATCACGTGGCATTATTATTGACCTTTTGGGCGATGGTGGCAAAGGAGTTAAGTGGCCGCCTTGCAACCGGAAGGTCGCAGGTTTGTGTCCCACTCAGTCTGTCACTGTCGTTGTGTCCTTGGGCAAGGCACTTAACCCGCCTTGCCCGCTGGTGGTGGTCGGAGGGACTGCTGCGCCAGTGTACAGCAGCCTCGCCTCCGTCAGTGCGCCACAGGGCAGCTGTAGCTACGTTGTAGCTCATCCCCACCAGTGTGTGAATGTGTGTGTGAATGGGTGGATGACTGATTTGTGTTGTGAAGTGACTTGGGGGGTTGTAGAACCCTAAGAAGGCGCTATACAAATACAGCCCATTTACATTTACCATTTTCTTGCCTACCTGATGGGATTTTGTATTTTAATTTATTTTGTTTTATTATATTCATATTTTAATTATCATGCCATACCACGTGTCTGATTTTGTAAAAAAGCTTGATAAAATGTGTTTTTTAGCTGGGTAAGCACCTTCCTCATTAGAAATGAATGCACTGGGGGTGAATGGAGACCTATCCAAGATGGCGGCCGACCACTACGGCAGCTCCAATAGGCAGCGCCAGTCTCGAAAGTGTTAAAGGTCAACACTAAATCAGAAAAACAGCATTTTAAGGTTTTTTTCCCAGGTGCCATTTTCAAAAGCTGGACTTTTGAGACTCGTAAAACCTAAATTTGATGAAACTCAGAAGAAAAAAACAACCAGAAAACACAAAACTTTAGCATAAATACAAAACACCATTCTTGTGTCTATGAAAGCTGATTAGCTTCAAATGATTTAACAGTGATAACTGATCTACAGAAGATTAAGACGACAATAACTGACTCTAGTGTCAGTTTTAGATGCAATTTCATACATTTATGATTTTATGTGCTCTACAGGATGTTGGCAATATCTGCTTTTTGCAGATGATGTGGTCCTGTTGGCTTCGTCAGAACGTGATCTCCGGCTTTCGCTGGAGCAGTTCGCAGCCGGGTGTGAAGCAGCTGGGATGAGAATCAGCTCCTCTAAATCCGAGACCATGGTCTTGAGTCAGAAAAGGGTAGAATGCCTTCTCCAGGTCAGGGACGAGGTCCTGCCCCAAGTGGAGGAGTTTAAGTATCTCGGGGTCTTGTTCACAAGTGAGGGAAGGGTGGAGCGTGAGATCGACAGGTGGATTGGTGCTGCGTCTGCAGTGATGGGGGCGTTGTACCAGTCTGTCATGGTGAAGAGAGAGCTGAGCCAAAAGGCGAAGCTCTCAATTTGCCGGTCGATCTACGTTCTTACCCTCACCTATGGTCACGAGCTTTGGGTAGTGACCGAAAGAATGAGATCGCAGATACAAGCGGCCTAAATTAGTTTTCTTCGCAGGTTGTCTGGGCTCTCCCTTAGAGATAGGGTGAGAAGCTCGGTCATCTGGGAGAGGCTCGGAGTAGACCCGCTGCTCCTCCACATCGAGAGGAGCCAGTTGAGGTGGCTCGGGCATCTGATTAGGATGTCTCCTGGACGCCTGGTGAGGTTTTCCGGGGACGTCCAACCGGGAGGAGACCCAAAGGAAGACCCAGGACACACTGGAGAGATTATGTCTCTCGGCTGGCCAGGGAATGCCTTGGGATTTCCCCGGAGGAGCTGGCCCAAGTGGCTGGGGAGAGGGAGGTCTGGGCTTCCCTCCTTAAGCTGCTACCCCCGCGACCCGACTCCGGATAAGCGGAAGAAAATGGATGGATGGATACAGGATGTTTGCATTCAACTTCTATCAGCTTTAGAAAATCAGCTTAAGAATAATTATCTCTAGTTTTGATGTAATTATGTTTTTTAATAACTGTAATAATATGATTATAACAAAATACATTTATACACAAGTTAACTATAGTAGAAAACAGAATTTACCCATTTTCACAAACTTCATTGTTTTCAAACTCTATTCACCAGAGACAACAGATGAATAAAAGAATAATAATTGTTCACTTAAATACTCTTAGCAAACTGCTTTCTAGTGAAGAGTCAAAAATATCTAAAACTGACCTTGGTGTTAAAGCTAGGAAAAAGCAGGCACACAACCCAAAAAATTTTTAGTTTCCTTTTTCAGCCAGCAATTTGTTCAACGCCACATCCATCCACCTATTCATGTTGCAAAAAGAGTCCTGGAAAAAAGAGGGGAGGTACATCCAAAAGGGAAGTGCGTGGCAAGCAAGAAATTGAATGTCAAGGAGCCTTGTTTGCTCCTGATGGAGGTTTGAGGGTAAGACTGAAAGGGAAAGAGAAAGAGAGACAGAGGGAAAGATAATACAGCATAAGAGAAAAGTATGGAGAGGAGGGAGAGCAGGAGATTTAGGGATAATGGAAGGCCGAGGGAGCAGAAATGCAGAGATGCCATGTGACAGACAGAGAATAGAGAGAACTCATAAACCACAAAGGAGGCAGGAGTGTGAGCGAGATATTGGTGGGATCTACAGTTTGAGATGGCCTCTCATAATAGTAACTAATTTCTGCCACACAAAAAAAAATGACAGTGGCAGAAAGAAGAAACTGTGACTTTTTCCAAAGAATGGAGCGAGCATTCATGAGGGTGTGAGGTCGTCCGGTTTCCACAGCTGCTCTTTTAATCAGGTGGATGCAGGTCTGACTGAGCGACATACTTCCATCTCTTCGTTCTCACTGAGAAATGCTCACAAACATCACAGAAGGAAGAGGCAGTCGCTCGCACAGACACTGGCATTCATGAAACACTGATAAGCAGAAAGCCTGGGAGAGAGGCAGCTTCTGTGTAGAAGGGAAGAGAGAGAAAAACAGAGGAAGGAAACAGATGGACGGACAAAGAAACAAGAGGGCAGAAGACAGAAGTTCAGAGTAGAGAGAAGAAATGAGAGTCCAGCACTGAGTCCCGAGTACTCACGGAAAAAATAAACAAGTGCTGAAAAGCAAATTGAAAGGGAAGCCAGTGAACTGGTCAATGTGTTTCGGTATAAATAGCCCAATTAGTATTGCAGAGACGTTGCTAGGCTCTGAGATGCAGCATGGCAGAGCCGGTCTAATTACTGGCTAACTTGACCAATTATTCCACTGTTTAACCAGGCAGAAACTAAATCGCAGCACCTGGTTATTTAGATACACCGGCTGCCCTGACAGGCTTCACGTCATTAGCTGTCATCTTCAGTCAATGTCAACCTCCTCGTCTCCCTCAGAACATCGTCCCCCTCTAAGACTCTTTTACATACAGATGAGTGAATTAGATGATGTAAAAACTTATTCTAGCTGCAATTTCACTGTTCCTCGAGCACATTTTATTTCATATACTTTTGCTTGATTGCTTTGTGCTGAGTAAACGTGATTATTGATTTAGTTTTTTTCATAATTTAATAACAAGAAATCATAAAACACAATACATGCAGGTGAAAAAAGGTATAAGTAAATTCAGCTACATTCCTAAACTAACAAATAATTCATTCAACTGATAAAAAAACTGAGTTTTCATTATTAAGTAAAACCAATACCTCAGTGGGCTGCAATCAGTTTAAACTGCAAATTGAATGAGGGTATGCTCATTTCCAGCTGTAATTGGTATAAATGATACATGGGAGAGGAGAGGTACAAACAGTTCCTGTCCTGGGATGGTGATCTGTGGCTATACGACTGGCCCTCCTTATACCCAGCTGTCATATATTGAGTCCAGGTGTGGAAAAGGATTTCCCACAATCCCCTGTGCCGCCACCCGGGCCACATTTTTACTGTCTTCAGCAGTGCAGTTCCTGCATCACACTGTTGCACTCAGACAGAGGATGCTCTCTATTGTGACTCTTTAAAAGTTTGTCAGGGGAGAGTCGAGACCTCTTGAGCTTTTTGAGGAAGAAGAGTTTCTGTTGGGCTGTATTCACCAGGTGAGACATATACATGGGCCATTTGACATCAGGAACTAAATGTTGTCCACCTACTCCACCTCATCCCTATGGATGAGGAGAGTGGTGTCATCCATCGTCCTGGACCTCCTGAAGTCCATAATGACCTCCTTGGTCTTATTGGTGTTCAGGAGGTTATTATATGAACACCATCCCATCAGGTGCTAGATATCCTCTCTGTAATTAGTCTCATCACTTTCTGATATGAGACCCACTACAGTGGTGTCATCTGCAAACTTCACAACCATGTTTGTGGAATGAATTCCTGAACAGTCAGGTGTGAACAAGGTGTAAAGTGCTGGGCTGAACACACAACCCTCTGGCATGACTGTGCTCAGGATCTGTGTGGATGATGTGTTGTCCCCAATTGTCATCACTTGAGACCTATTGGTTAGAAAGTCTCTGATCCAGGAGCACAAAGAGGTTGTTGAAAATGAAAGTAGCTTAGTGGATGTCATCCCTGCTACTCTGGACAGATATTAGTTTGCATACAGGGAGAACCAAATCGACAGAGGATGCAGTCTCATTAGCACTTCACACAGCCATAAATCACCCCTCCCGTTGGTTATCATCCCTAGGCCACATCCCCCTGATACTGAAATGGGCATTGCCACAGTGAATGAGAGGGCGCTTCACTGGACTACAATGGGAGGACAAGCAACAACCGCAGCCTCACACCAAGAGATCTCCGATCTCCTTGCTACACCCTGCTGCTAATCAAATCATAATACATGTTTGTGCAAATGACACTGGGAAAAGACAATCAGATATGCTGAAGAATGAATTTACTGTTTTGTTGAAATCACTCAGCTCTCTGAAAACTAAGGTGTTTATCAGTGGCCCGTTACTGCTGGTCAGAAGTGATGACAGATTCAGCAGGTTGTCGGCCCTGAATAGTTGGCCCTTTGCTGCATGCAACAGAGAGAAATTTTACTTTTTTGATCATTTAAACTTTTTCTGGGATCACAGACACTTTTTCAGGGCAGATGGGATCCGCCTGAATAAGTCTGGAGTGAAAGTTTTTATTTCAAACATTTTGCACATCCTACATCTTTCTTCTGCTTGCCCCACCAAGGACGCCAAAAAACAAGAGGAGCCAAATCAGGCACAGCACATCAGCTATCACAAAGGAGAACATCTTGCTCACCATGCCAAAGGACAACTTACAGAAAGAGTCAAAGCAACAAGACAGCAAAACACAACAAGTCTGTGAACACGCTGAAGAACCACATCAGCCAAAAGAGAAGTTAAATGAACAGCTAGTGTGTGGTGATTTTGACTCTTATGGTATATTTGCTTTGAGTTGAACGGTGCACCTAAGATTTTAGTGTTAGTAGTTTATAGGCCTCCAGGGTAATGCACTAATTTCCTAGAATACATCACCAAGCTTCTCTCTGTTATCACAAGATCTCTCTGTTGTATCAACAGACTTTGAGCATATTCTCATAACTGATGACTATAATATTCACATTGATGATTCTAATGACAGATTTGCAGAACAATTCTTTGGCGTGCTTGAATTATTTGATGTGCAACAACATGTACATGGTCCAACACACACTCAAGGTCACACACTAGACTTAATCTTAACCAAAGATGTAGATGTCTCAGACATTGTTGTTAAGGATGTGAGTCTCTCTGACCATTTCTGTGTTCTTTTAGATATGTCAGTATCACCTGCTACCATCAGTTGTTCTCAACAAACGGTATCTGAGTGATCACATTAATTTGTTTTTTATAGATTAATTATTATTAATATGATTCAAGTTTGTTGATTCACTTCTAAATAATTTCAACTGCAAAACTCTTGAAGTCCTTGACACCATTGCATTCAAAAAGGTCAGACTTATCTCTGGCAAACAAAAAGCTCCATGGTTCACTAAATCAGTTACAAATCAGAAAAAGAAATGCAGGAATGTTGAGCATAAATGGAGGAAAAGTAACCTACCAGGTCACTATATGAAACTTTCAGAATGCAGCTTCGTACTTACAACTCTGAATTACATAAGGCAAGAGAAGCCTTTTTCTCCAGTCATTAGTGATAAAATTAACAATTCTCATGATCTGTTTTACCACTGTCGAGAGGCTAACTAATTCCCCGACACAGTTAGCCCCTGATTTCATATCCCAAACTTAGTGTAATGTGTTTGCATTCTTTTTCAATGAGAAAATCATAAACATCAGATTAGCCATTCATTCCTCCATGTCAACCAACACAACCAGACCACTGCTACAGCCACACAGCAACAATCTGACTAGAATGCCAGCTTTCAATGTGATTAGTGCTAAAACACATAGTTTAGCACTAGACATAGACATACTCAAGACCTTCAGTTCATCTACCTGCTATCTGGACACCCTGCCAACAAACTTCTTTAAAATGGTTTTAGTTGCTTGAAAATTGTTAATTTCTCCTTAATATCCGGTATTTTTCCTAAATCCTTGAAAACTGCTGCTGTTAAGCCTTTTCTAAAGAAAAACAAACTAGACTCCTTAGTGATGAATAATTACAGACCAATATTTAATCTCCCTTTCATTAGGAAAATTATTGAAAAGGCAGTTATGATCCAGCTGAACAACCTTTTGGAGACAAATCATCTCCTGGATGGTTTTCAGTCAGGCTTTACCACAGCACTGAGTGAGCACTGATTAAGGTATTAAATGATATTCGTGTCATTACAGATTCAGGCAAAACATCTGTTCTGATGCTTGATCTCAGTGCAGTTTTTGATACTGTGGGTGGGACTATCAGGCACAGTCCATAGTTGGTTCAGATCATATCTCAAAAACAGGGGGTATGTTGTCTCTATTAGTGATCACAAATCAATGCAGATCACCATGATGTGTGGGGTCCTCCAAGGCTCAATTCTTGGACCACTGCTCTTCAATCTCTACATGCTCCCCCTGGGTCAGGTCATACACAATAACAACATTACCTATCATAGTTATGCAGATGACACCTAGATACACCTAGTTCTATCACCTATCTCACTTAGACTCATTCTGTCAGTGAGGCAGCAGTAGCTCAGGTTGTAGAGCGAGTTGTCCAACAATTGGAGGGTTGTAGGATAGATCCCGACTCCCGGCAGAGAATTCTGTTGTTGTGTCCTTGGGCAAGACACTTCACCCACCTTGCCTGCTGGTGGTGGTCATAGGGACTGGTGGCGCCTGTGTATGGCAGCCTCGCCTCTGTCATTGTGGCCCCAGGGCAGCTGTGGCCACATTGTAGCTCATCACCACCAGTGTGTGAATGGATGAATGATACACTGTTGTGTAAAGTGCTTTGGAGTCCTCTGACTGTGAGAGAAACCCATCTTTTAATCTTTTTTTTCTCATATTTTAATCTTTTTTTAATCTCCACAATATATTTATTGCTATATTTTCATTTACAAGGCCATGCTTGGATTACTACCCAACTACATCTGTAACTTAATCTCACAGAGAAGTGTAATTTCTCACAGTCTGCGTGCAAACGATCAGTTGTTACTCTGTGTTCCGTTTGCTCGCACTGAACTGGGTAAAAGGGCTTTTGTTCACTCTGCTCCTTCTGCATGGAACAGGCTGCAGGAAAACTGGAAACTAACCGAGTTTATCTCCTTGAATACTTTTAAAACCAGACTGAGAGCCCTTGAGACAGATTCCCTGTGTTGTAATTGCCTTCTGTAATTCTGTACGTAACATGTCTGTGTAACTGGAAAAATATGTTGTAACTGTAACTCTTGCTGCCTCTTGGCCAGGACTCCCTTGAAAATGAGGTTTTTAATCTCAATGGGACCTTCCTGGTTAAATAATGAATAAATAAATAAAAATTGCTATTCTATGTTAAAATGTTGTTAACAGTTATGAAAAAAATGTTTTCAGCTAGTGTTAAGACAATTCTGTCAAAGCACTCCATGATTACCGGTGTCATAACAAGAGAAAATGTGACTTAAAATGATCAAAACTTAAAAAGTGCCTTAAAACACAAATTAAAATGAAATTTTCAGCACCAGAATGAAGGTTAAAAATTACAATATCAGATCTGTTCTCATGACTGGAACAAACAGCTGGAGCTTGCACAGACATGGAAACGATAACATCAGTACAAACATTTTAGTGGTTCAAGCTAATGTTTTTGTCCTGACAATGACTTTGAGCCTCGAACATGAAAATATCTTCAGCTACGTTTCATAACAAACCCCTCCTGCAACAATGAAGATGTGAAAGTGTTGATGGAATTAGCTCACCAGCTGAATGACGGACCTAGTTTTATTTCTCACTCATGAGTTTTAACACCGATAATGATGAAGATGATGACAAAAAAACACTGTGTACACCACCTTAGGTAAAGAATAACAGTAATGAAGAATCATTGCTGTTGTATTATCACAATCATCATTTGTTTTGGTAATTAAGTTCCCAAGATAAGTACTTGCTAAAGCACTTGCCTTCCAGTCAGTTCTTCAGACATCAAGATGGATCTGTCGTAAGCTCCCTCTAAACCCTCCAGGCAGCGCAGAGTTAATATTGAGTTTTTGTACCCCGATGATTTATTCATAATGCATCAATCTTTTTCTGCTTGTTTATGTGTTTGTTTATGGATTTACAGTGTTTCACCATGTGTGAAATAGTTTGAAAAAGATGGAAAAAACTAATAAAATTCATTAACTTATGAAACACAAGTCATATTTTCCTTTCTCAGTTTGGAGAGTTCACAGACACTTGGGCAGATGTATTCATACACTCACTTCATCAATCTGCTCCCTCTCAGATGTGACTTCAGACCACTTGCTGCAGCTGGGAGACTTGAAAAAGAAAAGCCAACTGCTTTGCTTTTTGAAGACAATTTCCTTTCTCCAGTTCTTGTTTTCTTTAATAAATTGCTTTTATTTTCACATAGCTTTGAGAAAATATAACTTCTATGACATAAATCATTTCTAATCTGGGGTGGACTGCAGTTCACTACATAGCAAACTAAATATGTATACAATTCAACTAACATTATTTCATTCATTATTCATCTGATAACTGTACTCCAAAACTCTATATGTACATGTTATAGCTTCAGTTCAAATTTGACACAATCTCACCCCCATATTAGCCTTTGGTTAACCACACATTCTATTCTATTCTATTAAATAAACTATAGCTCCTGTTTGACTATACATATCTTCACAAGAAAGGACATTATTCAATAATTAATAAAAATTATTAACCCTCTGACTAATTGCAAATATAAACAAATCAAACTGACTAAAACCTGCCTAACTCTGCAAGCAGAGACATTTCAGAAAGGACTGCCAGATTAGTAAAGAGCCAGAGATAGAGCTGTTGCTGCATTGGAATGGTTTATGACTGAAGTAAAAATAACAGAATTTAATAGGAATTTAATTGTATACAAAATACTGTGAGTCACCAAATATGTTTAATTTTTTTAATGTTTTGTTTGAGACACATGCGTACGCGCGCGCGCACACACACACACGCACACAAACACATACATACACACACTACCACTCTGATTTAGCCTTGCTGGTTACAGAAATAAAAATAACAGGCTGTTTACCGTCTGCGTTTCAAATTGCACATTTAGAAGGTCGGGTCATTTGCAGTAACTGAGGAAAGGTTAGGAACAGTTTTAATTTAATGAAACTGAAATAACATTATGATTCATTCGATTCAGACTCTAACTTGCAGGTCCAGCCTGCACCTGCTGCAGCTCACTGATACTGACCTAGTTTTACATTTAATCTTAATATATTATAATTAGCATAAATAAATAAATAACTATAATGCACCTAATAGTTGGATGAAATGTCCTTTTTAGTGTTTGCTCTACGCTCCTGGTTTTATTGACCGGTGCACATGTGTGCAACATTTATGCAAGAAGAGTAACATTTTGAGCTGAAACTAAGACTCTACAGAGAAAACATTAAACGTAAGAAATGATTCCCAACAGTGGCAAACGCAGCATACTAAATGGCTTAGAGTGATTTAAACGTGGCTGCTTGTGGAAAACCTTCTATTAGCTACTAAAATATCAATAAAACAGAACTGCGCTTATACTGCAATAAAACCATTGCAACATTTAATGTGTCTTAACTGCTGTTTGTTTTACAGTAATCTCTTAATTCACTGTTGGTTCTCTGAATGAAATAAACATAAGACTTAAAGAAATTACTTTCAACAAGGTAGTAATTGAATAGTATAGCTCCATAAAGCCATTGACAACATGGACAACATCACAAATGATTAAACAAATATTAGCTAAAAACAAAACAATGAAGTGACCAGTAAGTTCAGTACTTTCATTAAAACCACATTAATACACATGAAACATGCACACAAGCGCATTTCATCTCAGCAGCTTAATAGATCTGTGATCTTTAAACTTGTCGCCTGAAGCCCCAAGCACAAAACTCATCACCAGCTTTTTATAATGCATGACTCGCCCTCCTCTCTCCAGCTCTCCAGCCAGCCAGAGTAAACAGGCTCCATGTCACAGACCCTCTCTGCAGCTTCCCTGCTCGCTTTTAATTCCTTTCACCTATTTTTACATTTTATTACTTGCAGGGATAAAAAAAAATTACACATATATGAGCTGGGACACGTTTTGATGCATGCTTGGTACATAGAAACTCGTTTTTGAAATAAAATGTAATATATTTAAAGGAAAGCAATTGCAAAAATAAATAAAGAAATAAAATAGGTATCACCAAAAGGTGAGGAACTGAAATTCACTTTATTTTGATGTCTATATGTTTGGCTGCATGAGAAGCAATTTGTTTCATGTTCACAGAAAACCAAAGAAAGATCTAAACACCAAACTCAGTGACTAGGTCAGACTGAGACATATAAAATCTAAATCTGTTGCTTTTGCAACTTGTTTTCACATTTTCAGTTGGCAAAAAATAAGTTAAAACTCCAAAAGACACCAAACAGTGAGGTTTACAACATGACACCAACAGGTCTAATCAGTGGTACACAACAGGTTGGGAGTGAGAACGAGCTTTGCGAGCCACAGACAGATGAGCCGACCTATCGATGACACAGAGACACAGAGGTATTTGGAGGAATCTGTGCAGACAGAGGAACATTTCATGCATGATTTGAAGCCAAGCTGCTGAACGAGTCTCGTGGTTTCAGCGCCGATCCACAGCCAAGTGTGTTGTGTCTGGACAGCTTTTTGTCCTAACACGTACACGAGCAGACACAAAAGATACTCTGTATTACCACTGGAAACAACTGTGAACTTCTGCATGGTGTCTGGGTGCAACGGCCGCTGGGGTCTAGGTTGCATAAAGGTTGCATGCAGATTCAAACTCACAATATCTAAAAAGTTGGAAAAAACAGTTTAATGAAATGAAATAAGCTAACAAGTCACCCCTTTGTTCAATATCTAATCTTTAGAAAAATTAGAAAAAGTTAAATAGATTAATTGTCATGTTGCAAAAGTTTTACAAAGACAGCATCAATAAAATTAGTTTTCATCTGCAAGAAACCTATAGAAATAAATTAACACTAATAAACTTTCACTTAGACTCAGTTCTTCTCTGACATTCTCAACCTTGACCTGTTTTTTCATTTCTGTTTATTGACCCTTTTCACATCTACACGCTCTGCTTAAGCAAATAAATGAACTACCCCTTTTTTCCAAAATTTACATTTTTCTTTTTCCTTCTCCCCTTTTTGCTTAACTAAACTCCATTCTCCCTCATTCTATCCTTCCAGTGTCTCTTCCCACCTCTGCCTCTTTATCCTGCTCCAGGAGCTGTGTGTGTGCTGTTCAGTGTGCAGGGAGAGAGCAGCTGGAGCATCTGCAGTTGTCTCCTCTGACAGCAGCACAGCATATGGCAGAGCCCTGTGAAGGATGGGTGCTGTCACCCGGCAAAGTGCTTACCCACCGACAGGAGAGGCGAACCGCACTAACACCATGAGGAAAAGGAAGAAACAGCTGAACATCAGCACCCCACTCATTTATTCTCCTTCCACCACCACCCCACCCCAGGAGGGACACTGTGTAGAAGCCTTCAGGGTAGGACTTCCAAACAGGTAGAGGCAGCCAAGACTCTGGTCAGAAAAGCATGATAGTAAATTCGATCAAAATTTGCAGATGTGCAAAAGATAAACTAATCAAAAGGCGAAAAAGATGATTCATCTTGCAGTGAAGGGATGGAGACATGGAAATCCATTTTCACCCTTTTGGCTCCAATAAAGAGCAAGGTTGGTTACAGAAGACAGAAATCTCCTTAATTGGTTAAAATATTTTCCTTTAAAAAGTGCTTATAATTGAACATCCATCACACAGCAGCAGTCAGGCCACTATCTCAGGAGTGCTGGAGGTGTCCTGAGGTGATTGGCACAGGGACATTTAAATCAGATCTTTAGCATTCTGTGGATCTAGCTAGATCCTACATATTGGAATGGGAGAGATATCGAAGCAGATTGGCCTTAGGGCTCACATTTCCTCAATCTTTTCTTCAGCAGTTTTTGTGCCAGCTTTTATTTCTTCCTATTTTAGTTAAATTATTTGTTCATTCACATTTAACCCTGGATGTCAATTATTTTACCCACTAAACACAAATAGGGCAAGAACAATTGAGCATATGTGCTAGACACAGGGCCAGAGCCAGGCCAGAACAATGAACCCCCCTCAAAGTTTTAGGTCCTGCCCCCTCCACATAAATTAATTGGACAGTTTTATAAAAAGTAAAAATATATGTTAAAGGTGCAGTAGGAGATGTTTTAATGAAGAAATTTTGCCATATTGCTTGAAATGTTCTTCACATCCTGTTGGCAACCAATAGATTAAACTCTAAACATGCTTAGAAAACACCAATTATTATATATGGAGAAGTGGGCGGGGCTTCAGAACCAGAAATCTGGTTCTAAAAACACAACATAGCAGCATTCCGTCAATGAGATACCACGGCTTCACTTAAAGTATGGAATAAACCAAAACATCTAGACCTCCGGGGACAAGTCTGGTATTCGGATGGGTCACTATAAATTGACCTGGATCCCACTAATACCATCAGACTGCATCAGTTTAGAATCTTGTACACATTGTTATATCCTCGTATCCCATTTGAAACAGATAACGGCCCCATAACTAGATGAGCAGTGTTATTGTACTTGTCCATAGTCATAAAATAATGGCTGATCTGAGAAAGTTCTCACCACCCAACAGCTTGAAAAGCATAGTAGAGTCTTTGTGCATCCAGTGGTTTTCTGTTGTGCTAATTGCTTTCTTTTAATCTTCATCATGCTCCACCAAACAATGAAGGTGAGGGAGATGAAGGTGGAGGTCAACAGTCTTCCTCAGCTTCTCATCTCCTCTCAGCTCCACATCATGCCATGTTTACAAAACCACATCCACAGCAAAAGATATAAGGGTCTGCTGTAATACAAATCCTATTCCATGAAATTGGTTTTAGTCTGAAATGTTAGCCTACCTTATCAAAACCTGCAATATATTTCCATCTCTTCTTGGTTACTCGTGTCTAAATCTGCAATCAAAGAGGCAGCAGTTCTGAGTTTTACAGCTTGAATGGAAGGACAGTAAAATCAATGCCTATTCAGTCTTTATCAGGTCATTTTTCCTCTTTGCACTCGTCAATAAATTGTGCCGGTTGCTGAGGAGGGAAAACATTCAGCCTTTTTGTGAATGAAAAAAAAAATAAATCTGCTGGATTCTGGTTTGAATGCTGCTTTTCAGCCAGACATTTTAATAAAATTACACAAGTGGCATGAAATGCCTGTTTTAAAATAAGTGCGCTTTCCAAACATGACAGCTGTAATGCATTTGGAGACATTTTGGGCAGCACTAAAGTCTTCTGTTAACCCCTCAACTCATAGGATATGACTAACCACCTCTCGCCATCTACTAGATGACAATTTATTCTTTAACATTACTTTTAAAATGGTATATCTGTGCTTTTTATAGGATGAATGCTGCCAATCAGTCACTAAAAAAGCATCATGTGTTATATGAGCATGGTGATATAACGGTCTATTCTGCGTGTTTCTCTGAGGAAGGAGAGGGAGCCCCTTCAGTGAAATGAACCGAACGTGTCCAGCAGCAGCAGCAGCAGCATCTCTCCGACTCCACGTCTGGCTGACTAAAGGTGGACAATAAGTTCCTCTGCTTCTCAGTAGCCAATTTATGATGACTGACAGACAAGCTTCCCATAAACTTCTTCCATCCAAAACAATTCCTTTTTCTCTTCAAGTCAATCAAAACAGACTTCTAGTGTAGTAACTCTAACGTTGTCAGTCAACAACACTCCGCCTCAAGGAAAATCATGACAGCCTACAGTTGTTGGGATTTCTCCTGTGCTATGAGACTTCATATGAAGGTTTCTGATGCATTTGCTTCATCTATAATCTGAAGGTAAAAACAAAAAAAAACTGACAAAAAGAGAAAAGAAAGTTTAAACTTGAATAATGTCTGTTTCATTAGATGTGAGGAGATGAAGGAAACATTTATCCATTCAAAAACACCTCATTTCAAATTGAGTTCTTTGTATTTTTAATTTTTGGGCCTTGATGCCACTGAGAGACTTCCTTTTTAGAAGGCCTTTCACCATGCCACTTCCCTCTGAGCCTCCTTCCCCTCCCTTTTAATCTCTCTCTGTCCCTCACACTCACTTTTGACAGCCAATGTAGTGCCTTTAATGGGAGCTATCTCCTCATTAAATACCTGCAGGTGTTCAAAGTGCTGAGGAGAAGGAGGGAGAAAGAGACAAAAGAGAGACAGAGAGAGCAGTGGCTGGTGGTATTTAGACTCTTCTACATGACACACAGCAGCTTTCCTGCTAAATTTCAAATGACTAATGTCTCTAGAGGCAACTGGGCTGATCACATGAGTCAAAGGTCACGTGGAGAGGTTGATTTGGCTTTGCGACTCTTTGACACTCAAACACAAGAACTAAAAGAGGATGATGACACATGCCAAAGAGAAAGGAGTGAGAGATAGAGAAGCAAAAACAAGAGACATTTAAAAAAAGAGAGGAAAAAGTAAGAAACGGATGAAAATGATGTTCAAAGCGAGATGCAGCTGGACATGAAAGGAAAACTAAAAAGAGGAGCAGGAGATTGGGCCTGAATGAGAGATAAGATGGAGTGGAAAAAGAGGAGGAGATAAGAGAAGAGAAAAGAGGGAGCGATCTGGGCTCTGGGGTGACGGGGCTCTCTCAGATGCAGGATGGGACCATCTGGACGAAAGCAGAGCCAGGTCTCTGACGGTAAACACTGGGCATCACTTTCACATGGAGAAGGACCAGGAGAGGAGATTCAAACACCCGCTCCACACTTCCCCACCACCGTCCAGCAGCCAAAAGCCCACCAAAAACTAAATCTGCAAACATTCTGCCCATTTGTTGGTGTAAAACACAACCAGATCCTAATACTGGATGTGTCATTGCTGTAGAACAAATGATTCCACTCCCAGATTGCCTTTTTCCACAACAAACTGCTTTTCAGTTGGATTTTGAAACACTGTTCCCTGTCAGTGTATTGCATTGCCGACATTATATATGCATAAGAGTTGAGTTTATTGTGTTTAATATGAAGATCAGCGAATATGTCTAAATCAATACAAATAAATGCAAGAGTTCTAGTTGAACAGAATATTGGTATAAAACCTGCTGCATATATCAGGTTTGCTCTGCCCACTTGCTTTAGGCAGGGATGGCAAGTTACCAGAACATGACAAATATTCACAGGGTAGACCACAGAGGACTTGAACCA
Source organism: Aphyosemion australe (assembly GCA_006937985.1). NCBI lineage: Eukaryota > Metazoa > Chordata > Actinopteri > Cyprinodontiformes > Nothobranchiidae > Aphyosemion > Aphyosemion australe. The sequence goes on from SSNS01000118.1 coordinate 1,559,951, forward strand.
GCAACCCAGCACTATCCTCTTTAAGAGTGGGAACACTTTTGATGACTAAGGACCCTTCAAAGTAACAAATCCTCGTCTCCCACTGCTCGCCCTCAGCAGCAAACAAATTCATCCTCAGAATGATGTCCCAGTGAGACAAGCCTGCACATCTGCACACAGTGTCGTAAATTTATGAAATTTCCTCCCGCACACAACTCCACTTCCTGTTCCACATGGCTCTGGAGAGGCAGCGCTGCCCCTCCTACCCCTCTGTATATAAAACCCACTTTGGAAACACTTTAAACAGACTCACACGCAGCCCCGCAACAAAAAAAGGGAAAAACTTCAAGACATGCTCTCCTCCACACCCGCTGGGTTAATTAGGATTGTTTTAAACAGCTACTGCCATGCTTTTTAAACATTTATGGGTGCATGCATTAAAGTGAAGGCATTAACATATCCAGAAAGTTTAACCTCCTCTCTGCTCCTTCTATTTGGAGAGGCAAAGGGGAAAACCAGAGAGGACAGTTGACCTCTGCTGCCCCCTGTGTTGCAGCGGAAAAATAACAAGCTCTTTTTTTCCAGCAGCTCTGGATCAGATGAATCAGAGTCAAGCCACCATGCAGGCTGAATGACAATCAGCCTGTATGTTAGTGATGAAAGGGAGATCTAAACCCAGAGGCTATGTAGTACCAATAAAAACATACATAATTCACTAACAGAAACATAGAAGGAGTAAAGTGAGGAATGGAAATTAAAGTTGTAATCCCTGCCAGGCAAAGCTGCTACTACAAATAAAAAGTTTTGTTATCTCAACAGTATTCATATTTTTTTAGGGTTTAAAAAACACGTATTCATACAACTCAAAAGACTAATTCTGGTTAAAAATGTTTGTGTTCCAGTAGCACCTCAGATAGTTTTATCTCTCAATATAATCAAGATTATCCTGATGAAAGTGCAGCCTGTGTTGTGAGGTGTTGGTCTTAAAAAGGAACTCAAATTCAGATGAGATGAGCTGTCACGACACTTACCTCACAGAAAAGAGTTAGTTAGTCATCAGGAAGCAGACCGTTGGCCTCATCTAAAAGAAAGTCCCTTCGTATGAACTTTTTGAAACCCCAGTCCTTCCCCTGGACAAAACAGCTCTCTGGAACACAACACAAACAAACAGGGAGAAAAGTTGAGGATTTTTTTCTCCCCTTTAGAAGCTCAGAGTGATTAAGCCCTGCGTGTGTGAATGCGTGTGCGAAAGAGAAAGTTTGTTATGAGTCATGGCCATAAGCAGCGGAGGAACAATGGCAAAAGATGCTGGGTGCAGGAAGTGATGCCTGCAGGGAGCTTTTAACACTTCAGAAGAAAGTAGAATCTCTCTCTCTCTTCCTCTTTCAGCCTCCATCTCCTTACTGCTGCATAAAGACGAGTGGTAAACATGAGACAGAACTGCTGTGCCTTTTTTTTACCACCGAAAAAAAAATGAGAGAGGGAGTGAAAATGCAGGGATCAAAGCAGCCCAATTATCATGTGTTTATAGAGTGCCAATTATCTCTGACAGTGGCAGGAAGGATTCTGTGACACTCAGTTGCACTACAAAGACCCAGGAAAGGTAGTGGAGTTCTTGTGTACACAACACTCACACCGAGCAGTGTTCTATCACTTAGCAGTCACAAACACTAATGTATGAGGTCAAAACAGAGCGGCTAACGATTACAACTGTAGCAAAGACCATGGCAAATTAAAAATAATTGCTGATATAAAGCAAACCGTCCACAAATTCTGGAGGAACTGGAGGGTTTGTCAGAGTTGAAGGGCTGTAACACAATTTTTTAGAGAAATTGCATCATTCACCATTTTGTAAATGAGGATGGAACGTTTCCTTACACGCTGCTCTGGGTTTCTGAATCAGACGAGCTAAGCTTCAGCGACAGAAGCTGTCTCCGCATTCCTGTTCCACTTTGCATTTCAATCAGGGCAGGTACGACCATAACACACGATGAAGGTAATAACTTAAGGCTTTATGTCTGTTTTTATGTGCCTTGTCCTGTAAAGGGTTACATGGCAATGCAGGGGGAAAAATACACCCCAAGCAACAAAACCCCACTTGAATAAATTGGTTTCTAGGCTTTTCATTTCATTTCTTTCTTATTGCAAAGCTTTCAAGAACGCTGTACAACACAAGACGCCATCAAAATCCAATCATCCATGACTTTGGATTCTCTGAATTTGGGTGCAACTGAAAGGAAACACAAACCGAAAGAGATCAAATACTAAAACACAGATTACCAAAACATGCAGAAAAGATCAAAATCTCCAAATGAGGTTGTCTTTTGCTTATCTGGCCATGCTGGCATACTGTAAAAGCAACGCATGTCAGTGAAGCTAGTGAGCACAATGCTGAGACAGCGGAAATAAACCCAGCACTTCTTTAAAAGTAACACTAACTCATTTTCTCTTTTTTTTAACATTTAGTGTGTTCTGTGGGTTGGAGTGTATCCCGGCAGTCAACAGGCAAACATTAATAGTTAATATGGATGAATGTTTGTGAAAGAATCTAATGAGAAACATTATATGCAAATATCACAGGCAGCTCTACTAAATCTCCTGTTGCTCCGTCACATGAATCAAACTAATACGACCCTCCAAATCATGGACTTTGAAGAGTTTCTGTGGTGTTTTGTAACAAGGCAGATATTTTCAGTTCCCTAAGTGCCTTAATTTCATCGCATTGACCCAACAGCTCAGGATTCTCTGTGTGAAATAGAGGCTCAATACTGTAAATACAACTAAGTGGCACTTGTGTGAAGCGCACAGGAGGGAGGACATGACAACAAAAGTATATGGCAGGAAATGCAGTTTTGTGTTTGACACATCAGGATGATTAATGGAGTTGTCTGTAAACATTCACACAGAAATGCTCCGGTATATTACTTGCAGAATTCCCACATTGAATTATCCTGATCTCTTTTTCTTTTTTTTACTTTAAATATTAGCTAAATGATGGGGAAAGGTCCTCAAAAATGTCAGTTTGATACAGATGTTGGTATTTTTATATGTAGCCCCTCTGGCCATCATCCACTGAGTTTCAGGGTGCATGGTGGCAAATAAAAAATGTAGCAGGTCAAACTCAGTTCAGTCGATTCTGGTGCACCTGTTCACCTTCAAATCTGTTGGAAGGTCAATTCCTCCTTTATCTGAAACAGCAAAGTCTGAATGATAGAGCTGGACAATAATTCAATAACAATATATATCGATCGATAAACGTGTGGTGCAATAGGAAATAAAATGGATCAATAAAAACTTCAATAACAAGTTTCCTTTCTTTTTCCATTATAACCTATCAGGTAGCTTCATACTAGAGTCACTACTTACTCCTGACCAATCAAAAGCACAGACCCAGGCACACTCTGTCACCAACTCCTCCCTTCTCAAACCTAAACAGAGCAAAATGTGACGTAAACAAGATGTTGCAGCAAGGAGAGGTGGAGGAAATTGTCCCGAAAAAAGGTTACAATAGTTCACCAGTGTGGCAATATTTTGACTTTGTCAAGTCTGATAAAAGAAAAAACAATGATGGTTTGCAAAATTTGCAGAGAATCAATAAAAACCAAGTCTGGTAACACAACCAACTTGTTTTATTCATTCATTCATTTATTGGTTATATAGCCCTTTAAAACAGTCAACTAGACAGCCAAAGTGCTTAACAGGTCGCATAAAAGCGAAAAAAAACAAGATAAAACATCAGAACACACAAATCAGATAAAAAGGCAAATAAGAGAAAAACATTAATAAAAAAATCCACATTACTGTGCATTGAAGGTTTTTCTATAAAAGGTTTTGAGTTTGGATTTAAAAAGGCCAGGGTCAGAGATGGAGCGTAAGAGGGAGCTGGTTCCACAGTCGGGGTGCGGCTACACAGAAAGCCCGGTCGCCCCAGTGTTTATATCTTGTCCTTGGAATGTGTAGTAGTTTTAGCATAAGGTAATGACATAAAATGAGCAGGGCTGCACTTAAAATATATTTTCAACATTTTTTATATAGTTGTCAATAATTATTGATATCGATCAAAATGATTTTTTTATTGATAAGCTTTATTTCTATATCGTCCAGCCCTACAGAATGATTTCAACATAGTACCCAATCACGTCCCCTCTTAATCACAATCATGTCTATGAGTACATGTTTGTGTTTCTGTGTCATGGTAACTTATGGGCTCGACACACTGGAGGCGACATCGCCTCTCCTCCATTCATTTTCAATGAGACAAGCGTGACAAAGCGATAATCGCGGGTCTCCCTCTTGCTAAGCAACACGTGAAAAACGTTCATGTGAAATTTTGCTCTTGTGCATGTGTCATGCACAGGTGAGCAAGTGACGCAATCCCAGAAAGTTGAAAATTTTTAACTTTTCACCACTGTCGCTCGGACAAGGACCAATCAGCGGAGGTTTCATTGACTGACCAATGAGCGGACAGGATGCTTCTCAGTACATCTCCAGGCAAACATGGAGGAAAAGTTAATACTTGCTGTGTTGGATGTCCCAGAGCTTTACAAGATTTCACTTAATTCTAGCAAAACCTTGTGAAACTTCATATCTACCGCTTTTTCATCTCTGAACTGCTTTAATAACCCAAAATTCCCTCCAATCTGACGACCAATCAAAACAAAGGAAGACTCGCTGTCCGCCCTGGAACAGAGGCGTCGCTGGCTTTTGCCCCTGCCGCATGTCACCTTCAGTGTGTCAGGTTATCAAAGCGATAGCGATGAGTTTCGCTGATTGCGGTCGTTTGTCGCCTCCCGTGTGTCGAGCCCATAAGACTGGCGGCCATTGTGAATTGGCTCAAAGGTTAAACGTGCAACCTGAGAAGACTTTTAGAGAATTTGAATAATATCCATCCAGATACTTTGCTAACAGAGAAACAGCCAAACATATAAACACAGTTTAACACCATCTTTGTGGGTACTACATGTGTTTAGTCCCAATACTTCAAACAGACTTCTACTCAGTGTGCTCTTGCGTAGATCCCAACAGGCGTTCTGCTGACAGATCACAGTAGGAATCACTAAGATGAAGTGTCAATGCCTCTGTAAGATCCTGTGTCAAATCCCTTGTTTGGATCTGAGCGAACAGGCAGTGGAAGAAGGGATTGGCGTAAAGAGTACAGTGCATAAGCAGTTACTCCCACCACTGCTCATGCAGGGGGCCCTTCACTGTAATCCCCGTCTCTTGAAGCCACATATGCAGAAGAAGCTGACAGCACCCATCCAGCACAATCACCATGCAAAGACACAGATGGAAACATGAATACAAGCCATTTCATCAAATTTACAAATTTATGCACTCTGCTTTGTTAAAACACTGGTTTATCTGCTGAGTTTATTCACTGTACTGCAACAAAATGACAGAAGAAAATGTGTGTAAACCAAAGATTTGTACAGAAGCTTAGACAGGCAGGTTTGAAGGAAAACTTCTGTAACCTTAGTGGACTTTTTTGTATGTCACTGGGTAGACATGAAGCGATAAATTCAGAACAAGAATCCTTCCCAGGCATCTAAGAAAACTTGACTCTCTTGACTGACTTTCATCTACTCTTTCATGTCCTTTAAACATGTTTGAAAAACCAGGCATGGGAGACCCAGATGAAGCCCCGAGGCACTAAATCTACTTGTGAAGTTGTGTTATTTGGGTATGAAACAAGACTACTAGTCATAAGTGAGGACTTCCCCAGTGGCAGTACCGAAAGTTAAACCAGGGAGTGAGAAGAGAGGTTGGCAGGAGAGAGAGAGATGTGGGGGAAGGAAGCCAAGAGGAAGAAATCAGGAGAGGTGAGAGGGAATGCTGAAAGAAGCTCCAGCAAACTTGCTGAAAAAAATAAAGAGAGGTGTGACTTCTTCAGTGCTCGCCCGTGACAGTGAGGCGACTGTGTGTGTGTGTGTGTGCGCGTGCGTGTGTGTGTGTGTGCTGAGCTCAGCTAATGCCATCTTGCGATCTCCAGTGAGGCATCAGAAACCTGCGTTGGCAGAGAATCAACTTCAGGTCAGAACGCTCGCACTCATCATCTCAGTGAGCTAGTTATGGTGGTGGGTGTGCAGCCACTCTGACAGAATACCAAAAAGAGCTGGGCAACGGTGGAGGGGGCCTGAGCAACTGAAGAAGTGTGACTTATGAAGAATACCTTTGGGGGAAAGCGGATTAAGAGGCAAAAAGAGCAAAAAAAAGAGCCACTGAACACCTTCAGTTAAACATACAGATTTTTTTAAATTCCTATAAGGAGTATTGTGGCGTTTGTATGAAATATAACACTTGCGGTATTGACATGTACAGGTGCCACTCGGTTAAAAAAAAAAACTGTGAATTTATCAAGTTTTTACCACTCTGCAGCTGCACTTCACCAACACTGACAAGTAAAGTTTCTCACCCTGCCAAAGAAGGAGATTGAAGGTGATGTAGAAGGTGAGAAAAGTGAAGTCTGACTTGGAGTCAGAGAGGAGGGGGACCGGGAGAAATGCCAGTCTGTTTAAGTGAGCAGGGCATCCATATTCAGGCACGGGGCTCGGGGGCACCGTTGGCACACAGATGGAGAAGGTCGCCAGAAGAAGAGCTGGCATGTAGCAAAATAACAACATCTCTGTTCCTGTCTGCGCCACATCGTTCACATTAACTAGCACCATACACTACAGCCATCACAGATAACATGTAGCAGCTGACAATAATTTCCATGTTTGAAGATGCAGAAGCAGCAAACGTGCATTCATTACAATAATACAGCATCTGAAGACCTGATATATGCTTTTATTCCCTTTAAACACATTGATTCTCTCTGGCTGATGGAAAACAGAATGATTCGCTCTTTCAGAGAAACAAAATCTAATCTCTATTGAAGATTGAGCTTCAGAAGCAAGTGTCAGCACAAACATGTCTATTGACATCCTCTCTACTAACGTCAATACCATCTGATTATGTTAAGAATCACCAATAACGTCTACTCTATTAGCGGTTCTCCACTCACCCACACAGAATGCCCCATCACATCTAGTGGTTACTTAGAGCAACAGACTCTGTCAAGCTACAATAACACACGGTTTCAATTAAAAAGCCTACTGTTCAGCGACGGTACAACAGCAGATCAGACTCTTCTGACAGATCATACCCATCGCCCGAATGAAACACGCAGCTAAACCTCCGGCTGAATGGGAGACTTTACATGGAGACTATTTGAATACAAAACAGCTTGCAGCAGAGGATGAAAACTTTCCATCTCTCCTCTTCGAGCTGTCAGAACAGCAGTCGGCAGGAGTGGAGCTGTTTTCTCTGGAAAAAGGAGGAAGAAACGGGGGTTGTCAGGAGACAACTTACAACCCACCCAAAAGCCCCAGAGGAGAAAACCAGCACATTAAGCCAAGAAAAGAAATGATGTGGCCAAGTCTGGTGTAAGTGTGTGTGTGTGTGTGTGTTGAGGGGGGGCACTGCTGCCTGAATCTATCTCCATTAGTAAGTACACACCATCAGAGGATCCAGACTCAGACACATGCTCTCTGGTGGGGGGCTCAAGGGCTGACTGATGCAGATGGAGTGTTTCATCAGATAATGTGAGGCTTTGCCGTCAGAAATCTGCCATCACAGCACCACCCAAACATCAGAACATTTCACACTTAGAACTCTTCTTTTAACTACTGCAGGACCATTTCTGTGTCCACTACTACTCAAAGTAGGAACGCAAATGAAACTAGATAAATTGCATTTCTTGCAGAAATACGTTTGAATGCTTTGTTGCTGAATACGATAGCTGAAACAGCTGAATTGAAGCTAAAACTAAGCTTAATTGTCAAAATGTGCTGAATGTATTTGAAGTTTTAGGAGCAAAAATTGCTAAAAAGTTTTAAAAAGCCCAAAAAGTAAGTAGAGAATAGAGAAAAAAATCCGAACCAGCAGAAAACTGAAATCTCTAAACATAGTTTAAAAAACTGAGTAGCTAAAATGTTTAAACAGCTCATATTTGAGTATAAGTAGTTAAATTTTCACAATTAGTTGAATTGTGAAATTAGCAGGATATGCTGAATTTTGAAACTGATAGCTGAGTAGCTGAACTGAAATAAGCAGTTTTCTGCTGCGAACATTTAGCGTAATTGTAAAAGTGAGCTGAAAAGATTGAAAGATTTAGGAGCAAAAAATCACTAACAAGTGTATTAAAGCCAAATAAGTAAGTGGAGAAAAGAGAAAATAAATCTAAACATCAGAAAACTGAAATCTCAGTACACAGTTTAAAAAACTGGACAGCTGAAATGTTTAAACAGCTGGTATTTGAGTAGGAATAGTTTAATAGTTACATTTTCACAATTAGCTGAACTGTGAATTTAGCAGCTGAAAATGATGAACATGCATTAGAACTGAAGTGAAGTTGAAAATGAGTTCAATTGTCAAAGTTAGCAGAATGAGATA
>SSNS01000118.1:1574431-1601234 GCA_006937985.1 Aphyosemion australe
GAGAGAGAAAGAGGGAGAGGGAGAGAGAGAGAGAAACAGAGAGAGAAACAGAGAGAGAGAAACAGAGAGACAGAGAGAGAAACAGAGGGCGAGAGAGAAACAGAGAGAGAGAGAGAAACAGAGAGAGAGAGAGAAACAGAGAGAGAGAGAGAGAAACAGAGAGAGAGAGAAACAGAGAAAGAGAAAGAGAGGGAGAGAGAGAGAGAGAAAGAGAGAGAGAGAGAGAGAGAGAGAAACAGAGAGAGAGAAAGAGAGAGAGAGAGTATTGATTCTGGCTTTGGTTCTGGGGTTCTGACCCTGGTTCTCGTATCAAACCAGATGCTGGTTCTGATCCTGGTTCTGGTCTTAAATCAGATGCTGGTTCTGATACTGGTTTGCTGAAACAAGCAGACAGGCTCCAGTAGGATTGTACTTAAAATAGCTTTTCCGTGTATTCCGCTCTCAGACAGTAAAATAGCGGGAAAGTCTGAACCAATCAGAAAGCTCCATTATCACACCACTGCTCTGCTGCTGCTAGACCAGGGGTCGGCAACCCAAAATGTTAAAAGAGCCATATTGGACCAAAAAAACAAAAAACAAATCTGTCTGGAGCCGCAAAAAATGAAAAGCCTTCTATAAGCCTTATATGAAGGCAACACAGGCTGTAAGTGTATATAGTTATATTAGCCTATTATCAAAATGACTAAGTAGGCTACAAATACATAATGAGCATTCATGATTAAATGTTTATTTCCTGCAGCATCCTGGAGAGAACGACACACCACGTGACTCTGCTGTAGATATTTGGTGCTTTACGTTTTAACTTCCATTACAATATTAATCAGTGGTATTAATTTGATCATTTCTTCTTGCGGCCATCACAGCTCACATACCTGCATAACAGCGCTGCTTGATATCGATCACCTCACACGACTCATCACAGGTAGTTGAGGACGCTGGAGCTGAATTAATGTCTTTGATTTGCTGATTGGTGACGTCTCCTGTCGTTTTAATGGTCCTTGTCTTTGTGGAGAGAGGAATGTCTTTAATTTTCTGGATTATCTTGGTTTTGTTTTTGAAGTCTGAAATAGGTAGCCTGGCAAGCCATCCTATATATGTGAATATATAGTCTGGCCACGAACCATTGACGGCTCTCAGTCGTGAGGCGGGATCTACGGTTGTCTTTCAAAATGTCAGCACGCAATTGGATAGCGCTAGGACCAATCAGAGTAATGAACAACGTGACGTAATCACAGCGATGGAAAAGCGGGACCCACTAATGGCGTCAATGATTTCTGTCGTTTTTGTATAAAAACATGTGAATATCAGGTGTACTGGGACATTGCACTACTTTCTTTGATAAAAATAAGAAGCCGCTAAGTATATCAGACAGACTTACGCACGTTGGAGTCTAAATAATCCAATGTTGATGACAAAGCCGTTTCAAAAGAACGTGGCTGCGGCGCTGCCGCCATGTTGCTTGGGTTCGCGGCCGCAGCGCTGACGTCATCGGCTACTCCCGCTCTGTGATTGGCCCACAATATAGAGCGCTGGCCCAACCAAAACTATAGCGAGTTGTGATTGGACAGACACAGCAGTGGTTTGTGCTGCGAGGGTTCCAATGAAGCGTGCCTAGACCAAACTCTGCAAAGCAAGAATTGGTCTAGTTCACTAGGCTATGAAATAGGTGCTCTGATGAATGAATCCTTCATGTAATCACCATCCGTGAACAGTTTTCCACGCTTTATCATCTCTCAGGTTGAAACAAAACCTGCGGAGTTTGGAGATGTAATCCACTTCTTAAATCTACTTTTATAACCTGACACACGGGAGGCGACATGCGGCAGCGGCAAAAGCCAGCAACGCCTCTGTTCCAGCAGGGTGAATAGCGAGTATTCCGTTGTTTTGATTGGCCGTCAGATTGGAGGGAATTTTGGGTTATTAAAGCAGTTCAGAGTTGAAACAGCGGTAGATGTGAAGTCTCACAAGGTTTTGCTGGAGTTAAGTGAAGTCTTGTAAAGCTGTGGGACATCAGACACGGCAAGTATTAACTTTTCCTCCATGTTTACCCGGAGATGTACTGAGAAGCATCCTGTCCCCTCATTGGTCAGTCAGTGAAACCTCCGCTGATTTGGTCCTTGTCCGAGCGACAGCGGTGAAAAGTTGAAGTTTTTCCAGGTAATCCTTCCGCGTCGACAATGAAAGCAAATAATTGGGTCCATTCTTCCTTGAATCCTCTGTTCTCATCAGCTATCTTTCTCTTTTTCCCTTTGGGATCCACGGCCCTGACACACCCGCTGGTTTGTTTACATCCATCTGCCTGGCACGGCGCCGCCATATGAGCGCCGCACTGAAACGTGTGTCGCAGGCTATGACGCAAATTTTCGTTGACAGAAATGTTAAAATTTAATATTTATTATGTGCATTTTTACAGCATTGGAAAACGTTAAGAATGTTTGTCCTCCTACAGAAACAATAATAAAACAAAAAATATATCCCCCATCCATTTTCATACTCTTGTGGGGACATTTGTGAAGAAGCTCCAGGGAGCCACTAGGGGTCGCTAAAAGAGCCGCATGTTCCCGACCCCTGTGCTAGACGCAGCAGGCAGGCCCCTTAATGAGGAAGGCTTTGGATCTGTACTTCAGATGTCCGATCAGAGGCCTCCAACGTCTCATCACCATTCGAAAAGTATAGCACCGATTTGAAAAATTCCAAACGCGTCAGCATCAGAAGGCTTTGGTAGTGCTATATTTAATTTTTTGTGTGCCTACATAGAATATTTGTAGGAGAAATGATGAGATGATTTCTACTGTCTGGAGCACAAAATGCCTGTTTTTTATGGGAGGAAAATGTGGAACCATGACAGCTACAGCTAAAACAAAGACATCCTATCGAAGCTGACAAAAAAAACCTTCTGTTTTTAAAAACAATCACGCATGAACTCTAAAAGATGTGGTCATAGCAGATTTTTCTTTAGAGAAAGTCATCGGAGACTGCAGCTGATCAATGGGAGAAAATCTGGCTCACTCCTCCTTCTGAGGCTCGTAGCGCCCAAACTGTGACAGCTACAGCTAAACCAAAGACATCCCATCGAACCTGACAAACAAATCTACTGTTTTTGGAAAACTTATGAATGAACTCTAAAAGATGTGGTCGTAGCAGAATTTTCTTTAGAGAAATTGTCTCAAACTGGCGATTTCATGATCTGCAGCTCCAAATGTCAAATTGCAGGCCTCGAAGGTCTCATCACCATTCGAAAAGTTTTAAACCGATTCGAAAAATTCCAAAACCGTCAGCGGCCGAAGGCTTTGATGGTGCTCTGTGTGAATTTTTGTGTGCCTATCTTTAATATTGTAGGAGATATGACGAGTACAGTTTAGCTCTAAGACAGCGATCGAAGCACCTGAGCTGAGAAAAAATTGAATGGCTGCCAATGGGAGAAAATCTGGCTGACTCCTCCTTCTGAGCCTCGTAGCGCAAAAACCGTGGCAGCTACAGCAAAATCGAGACCATCCCATCGAAGCAGACAAAAAAACCTACTGTTTTTGTTTATGTCAGTCACAGTGGGAATGGCATGACCATATATGGGACGAGCAGACATCAGTGGCTGGAAGGAGAAATACTTTAAACCTTTTCCAAACTAAATAATGCTACGACCACAATTTTTGGAGTACGTCCATAAATTATAGCTCAAAACAGAGGAAAATCCGTCAGCTTTCATCCAGCGCAAGTCTCATTTCCATGGGTTCTACGGTTCTCTCATGGCACTTCCTGAAGTCGAGCAAAGTCTGTTTTTGGCCCTATTCTTTTGAATGGGGGGAGGAGGAGAAAGTCCTGAACTTTCCAAAATCGTACCTCAAGTTTAACCTGTGATTGTAGAAAAACCGTAAAAGATATCAAGAAGCTGAAAACATTTGAAATAGTTGAACTTCTTTTGAGTTTGTTAAAAGTTGAATGAAGTCTCTAGGTTGAAGTTAACCCTGGCAAGATGAACGATTTTGTGCAAAATTGAGCGATTTTAAGCATTTTCCATTCATTTCAATGGGCTGAAAAATCGCAGAAAAAGCTGAATAAATCGGAAACGGTTGAAGATATCAATACCAAGAGATATCGCCGGAAAGAGCTGAACGAGCTGAACGGTTTGATACCAAACTTGCTGAAATATGCTTTACCAAGCATTCAAACTAATTAATGTCTCTGTTGAAGGCTCAGCAAACTCAGTTGGATTTGGTTATTAAGGCTTTGTTGCCACCGACCGTACACTGTAATAAATCTTAAGCCAGTTAAACTTAAAAATGAAAGTTCACCGGCTGCCTTAAAAACATGAGTCAAGTCAACTTAACCAACTACTTTCTTTCAACTCTAAATGTCAAGTTGTACAAATAACATAAATAATAACAATGCATTGTTTGAAATTAATATTGTGAGTTGAAACAACAAACTATGTCAGATTAGCAATTCGAAAAACACATTTTCTCTTGTTTAATATACACACAATTCTACCTTATCTTAACTTACATATTTAAGTTTGAAGAATATGTACAGACACATGGCAGGAAGAGGAGCAGGAAGCTAACAGCGACATCAAAAGATGCCAGCTAGCTAACTTGTGCCTCTCATACACTGCGTTACTGCAGGTAGCCAGTGAGAGTTGAACTCAAGGAGCTGACAACAGTAGTAGTAGAAGTACAAGCCACCACTTTAAGAAGAACAGTTGAACGGCACAGCGGTCCCATTCTTTCAACCGTCCTCCTCACTTACGGTGCCAACATGACAATAACAAATAACTCCACCTTTGCAACACTGAACAAAGAATAACTAAGAACAACACGACACACAACACTACATAACCCTCTACCCACAATAAACATACATAAACGCCCCAAAATAGAACAAAATTACTAAGAACATGACTACCCACAATGCACCTCACCCACTGCAGCTTTTGCAGTGGGCGCGGTCATTTTTTAAATCTATAAATTGCAGTTTTAAGTTGACTGAATGAATGACAATATAACAATTTGTTGAAATAACACACACATTTTAGTTTTTGTCATCAAAACTGACAAAATTGAGTTTAACAATGAAAACTTAAAAGAGAGACTTGAGTGAAATAGTAAAAATAAATTGAAACAACTTTTTGAGGTTGTCATTTATTACAGTGCTATTGCTAGGTCACGTTCCACCCGGCCTAGGTGGACGGCGGATGGAAAGCCCATTTGTTTCAGGTGTGAACAAAGTGGGCATATTGCTCGGAACTGTCAGAGCTCTATGAAAACTGATGTAAGAAAGGTTGTTCAGCGGGAGCCGGCAGGAAACTAGATCCCCCAGTGTGCAGAGCCAAACATTGGTGGGGGTAAACCAGGGCTCACATTGTGAAGCTGCTGATGCTAATATGGACCTGAGTCATCTGGTGGGGGAGTGTGTTGAAGCAGAGGTGGATTTTGTTGGGGTGAGGGTCCCATGTTTGTTGGACAGTGGATCCATGGTTACCACCATGACTGAAAGCTGTTTTAAGAACAACTTCCCACATTTGTCTAACAAGGGTTTGACGAGCTGTGGGTGGCTGGGGTTAAAGGCTGCTAATGGGTTAGTCATTCCCTATTTGGGCTATATTGAACAGGATGTAAAGATTTTTTATGTGTCTCTCCCTCACCGTGGGGTGCTAATTGTAAAAGATCCAACTGACAATTATATGAGACAGAAGAAGTCTGCTGTCCCCGGTGTTTTGGGGATATATGTGCTTAACCTTTTGTATGTAGAACTGCACAAGCGCCATGGCCCTGACCTCTGGGAAACAGCAGTACTCAGGTCAGCTTCGCCAGGGCTGAGGAAGGTTCTGAGGTGCTCCGAGATCATGGAACACCTGGTGTCCTCACTGGACCCCTATCCGGTGCAGGTACAGGGTAAGAAGCCTTTTCGTGTCCCTGCGGGTAGTTTGAGTTATGTCCCCGTTAATTGCCCTCATGTGCCTTTGCATCAGTCTATTGACCTTATGGCGGAACCCCTGGGGCCCAGTTATGGTAACTTGCCAGAAGGATTGTTGGTTTCACCTTCCTTGGTTAAAGCAGAACGGGGTCGGACTTTTATTCCAGTAACAAATGTGGGTACAACTGATGTGTGGTTAACACCACGCCGAGTCATTGCCACGGTACAATTAGCTGATGCTGTGATGGATGGGGATTCAGCCATACAGGGGTCAGTCGATTCGCAGAGTTGTACAACATTCATGGTGACTCCCGATGTGACAGCGGGTAATATTGAACTGGACCTGCCTGAGTTTGATAACCTAGACAGAGGGGATAGTCAAAAAGCAAAGGCACTGTTAAATATGTACTGGGGAGTATTTGCTAAAACTGATTTTGATGTAGATTTAATCACGCATGAGATTCCGTTGTTAGATGAGACACCGGTGAGACAGCCGTATCGGCGGATCCTGCCTTCCCAGTATGAATTGGCACGCAACCATATACAACAGTTGTTGCGAAGTCAAATTATCCGGGAAAGCAGCAGTCCGTATTCTTCGCCAATAGTGTTGGTTATGAAAAAGGATGGTACGTTGCGCATGTGTGTTGACTACAGGCTGCTGAATGCCAAAACGAGAAAAGATGCTTTCCCTCTTCCAAGAATTGAGGAATCCTTGGATGCCTTGGCTGGGGCCCAGTGGACCCAAGATTTGGCTAGTGGGTACAGTCAGGTTGAGATGTCTGAGAAGGATAAGGCTAAAACTGCATTTTGTACACCATTCGGGTTGTTTGAGTTTAACCGAATGCCGTTTGGTTTATGTAATGCACCCAGCACATTTCAGCGTCTCAACCGTCTGTCAACCTCGGCGCCCTTTTCGTTTTGGCGGGCACAGGACTCGATCTCTGTTGTTTCGGAAACGGTTTCAGGTAAACGTTCTCATCCCTTGCGGACAAGTGCCAATCGTCTCCCGTCGGGACATGTTCCATTGTGGGGCGCAGGTCTTCCTCTTCCGCTTGGCCGAACCGACTCGCCGCTATGCCTCTGAGCAGTGCGTCCGGCTCGATCGGCTTGGGGGCCGCGCCGTTGTTGAGCGCCGCGGCTCTGTCGTTCGGCTCTGGTCGGATCTCCCCTCGCTCGATTGCGACATTCCCGAGGTGCGCTGGAGCGAGACGCCTTTGTTTTGCGTACTCATGGCGAGCATGGAGCCATGGGGTAAGGTTTGTTTCTTCAGAATCTGTGCAACGTAGCTCAAGGCCGAAAACGAAGCAGAGAGATCGCGTCCGCCTTCCCCTTCTTATGACCTGCTCCGTGAGACTCAGACCGACCCCGCGGTCAAAGCTTTCTTCTGTTTCTGACCCTCGGGGGCCAACCTACCCCTCAGCGGACCGACCCCGCCCTCCCTTCCGGGGTCCGACCGACCCCGCGGTCAACGCTTTCTTCCGTTTCCGACCCCCGGGGTCCGACCTACACCCAGCAACCTGCAGTCTGAGAGCGAAGTGCTCTGTTAGGAACATATGGAACAATCAGATCACTGATGTATGATGGAGCTTGATTATTACAGTTTTTTACAGACGCTAGGACACATTTCTCAATACTTAGGTCACTTTTGCAAAACTCTTCACACAATTCTCCTAACTGACTTTCAGCTTGGCAAAGCAGTTCATTTCACATTCAAAATGCACTACAACTACCAAAACACTTTATTCAGGTCTCATTCTTCCAGAACACTAGGCAAAGGTTGACAGCTGACAAACACACTTTGTCACCCACAAAACAATGACCTAAAAAACACTAACAACATGTAGCATTACATTTTCTTGTCTAAAACAAGGATACATCTCTGTTTATAATTGCAATATACAGGTCCTTCTCAAAAAATTAGCATATTTCATAGTTCATTATTTTCTGTAATGTACTGATAAACATTAGACTTTCATATATTTTAGAGTCATTACACACAACTGAAGTAGTTCAAGCAGTTTATTGGTTTTAATATTGATGATTTCGGCATACAGCTCGTGAAAACCCAAAATTCCTATCGCAAAAAATTAGCATATTCCAACCGACCAATAAAAGAAAAGTGTTTTTAATACAAAAAAGGTCAACCTTCAAATAATTATGTTCAGTTATGCACTCAATACTTGGTCGGGAATCCTTTTGCAGAAATGACTGCTTCAAAGCGGCGTGGCATGGAGGCAATCAGCCTGTGCCACTGCTGAGGTGTTATGGAGGCCCAGGATGCTTCGATAGCGGCCTTAAGCTCATCCATAGTGTTGGGTCTTGCATCTCTCAACTTTCTCTTCACAATATCCCACAGATTCTCTATGGGGTTCAGGTCAGGAGAGTTGGCAGGCCAATTGAGCACAGTAATACCATGGTCAGTAAACCATTTACCAGTGGTTTTGGCAATGTGAGTAGGTGCCAGGTCATGCTGAAAAATTAAATCTTCATCTCAATAAAGCTTTTCAGCAGATGGAAGCATGAAGTGCTCCAAAATCTCCTGATAGCTAGCTGCATTGACCCTGCCCTTGATAAAACACAGTGGACCAACACCAGCAGCTGACATGGCACCCTAGACCATCACTGACTGTGGGTACTTGACACTGGACTTCAGGCATTTTGGCATTTCCCTCTGCCCAGTCTTCCTCCAGACTCTGGCACCTTGATTTCCAAATGACATGCAAAATTTGCTTTCATCCGAAAAAAGTACTTTGGACCACTGAGCAACAGGCCAGTGCTGCTTCACTGTAGCCCAGGTCAGGCGCTTCTGCTGCTGTTTCTGGTTCAAAAGTGGCTTGACCTGGGGAATGCGGCACCTCTAGCCCATTTCCTGCACACGCCTGTACACGGTGGCTCTGGATGTTTTCACTCCGGACTCAGTCTACTGCTTCCGCAGGTCCCCCAAGGTCTGGAATCGGTCCTTCTCCCCAATCTTCCTCAGGGTCCGGTGACCTCTTCTCGTTGTGCAGCGTTTTCTGCCACACGTTTTCCTTCCCACAGACTTCCCACTGAGGTGCCTTGATACAGCACTCTGGGAACAGCCTATTCGTTCAGAAATTTCTTTCTGTGTCTTACCCTCTTGCTTGAGGGTGTCAATGATGGCCTTCTAGACAGCAGTCAGGTCGCCAGTCTTACCCATGGTTGCGGTTTTGAGTAATGAACCAGGCTGGGAGTTTTTAAAAGCCTCAGGAATCGTTTGCAGGTGTTTAGAATTAATTAGTTGATTCAGATGATTAGGTTAATAGCTCATTTAGAGAACCTTTTCATGATATGCTCATTTTTTGAGATAGGAATTTTGGGTTTTCATGAGCTGTATGCCAAAATCATCAATATTAAAACCAATAAACGGCTTGAACTACTTCAGTTGTATGTAATGAATCTAAAATATATGAAAGTCTAATGTTTATCAGTACATTACAGAAAATAATGAACTTTATCACAATATGCTATTTTTTTGACAAGGACCTGTATGTTAATGGAATGAATCAGACATAATTCAGAATTCGTCAATATTTTATAATTTTTTGCACTAAGTAATTCCAAACTACAAGAATTTGTATCATCAACCATCCACTGAAACATCTACAATGAGAATCAGCTGTGGCTGGTTAAGCTGCATTTTTAGATTTTAAATATGTTACAATAAAATACTGCTGTTGAATTTTGCTGTCCTATTCAGTTTTGCATTATGTTATTGTTTTCAACATAAGTTTAACAGTTTTGAAAACAGTTTGTAAGCACATGCAAAATGTCCAGTTTGTACAAAGAGTTTTGTCAGTTGTTGTGTCTGAGTGAGAAAATAATTCATGACATTTGAGAGATGTACTCACTGGATGCATTTTGTGCAAAAACAATGATAATAGGGTATTCTACAGTTGACGTCACCACGCAAAGGCTGCTGGGAAGGGTCATACTGATAAGCCGCATTAACAATAGAAAATATACAGTTTCAGAGTGTTTTGACATCAATATGAAGGCATAAAATGGAGGAAGTTGTTTGACAAAAAAAAAACATACCAGAGAGCTTTTCTTGATGGCGACCCTGCTAATTATCAATCACCAGAACTGAAGCGCTAGCTCAAATGAAAGTGAAAGTAAAAACAAACCCTCGCTAGCAGCGCTGTTGTTTTAAACGCCATTATTCCCATCACGGCTCCTTCTTGAGTAATATAAAAATAAGTTCATTACTCTCAGTGCTCAAGTAACATTTTTTCAAGGTAGTTTTTTAACTGTCAGCCTACTTTTTATATTCCACTCACCTCTGGTCAAAAGCCGTTTGGGTGGACATGCTGTTTGGCCCAGACGTTCAGCTGGACCGCTCTCTTAACGCTGCCTCTAACTCTCCGTTAACAACGCTGCCTCCACTCTCCGTTAACAACGCTGCCTCTAATGGTGCGTTCACACCGGCCATAAAGTATGCGTCAAACAACGCATACTTCATGCCGTTTTTGACGCCTATATATTTTTGACATTGACGCAGCTTGCGTTGGCGCAGCTTGCTTTGATGGTTGCGTCGGCCCCATGGGGAGGGGAAGGGAGGAAAGNCAGTGTCTCAAAAAAATCTGCTGCAGCAACATTATGCACACAGTCAACTAACACAAGATTCAGCCTGTGAGCATTGCAATGTATATAAACTGCTTGTGGCACCTTTTTTTTAAACTTTTCCTGCACTCCGTTGTTGCATCCAGACATAACTGTAGCGCCATCATAGCACTGGCCGATGCAACAGTTAATGTCAATATTACACCGGCTGAGAGTCAGCTTGATGCTGTCAAATAGTGAGTCTGCATCCAATCCATCTGCTGGGGTAAAATGCAGAAATTCCTCCACCACTTTCTCTGACTCTGGCTGCAAATAACGCACTATAACTGAAATTTGTTCTTTTTTGCTGATGTCCTTACTTTCATCCACCAATATGGCAAAATATTCAGCTTCCTTCACCTCGTCGCTGATTTGTTTTCTTATCATTTCAGCCATTATGTTAAATATCTCGTTCTGTATATCATGATGAACATACTTTGCATTAGATGGATTTGTGGCCAGTTTCTTTTGGACTGTTGAATCAAACTTTCCAATAACATCCAACATCTCACGAAAATTACCTTTGTTTGCTGAATCCCCATCCTCACTGTGACCGCGCTGTGCAATCCCCTGGCAAGCTGTGTAGCGCAAACTTTCCACCACACCCATCATGTATCTTCGGTTCTCCTGAACCAGTATTGAATGTCCCTTATCCAGCATGTTTGGGAGTTTTGAGCCACTTTTTTGCTTTAATTTAAACTCACTCCATGCCTCCATAGAAAATTTGTGTCCAGCGCTTTCATGATGGTTTTTCAAAGATGCAGCTGCTTTCCGCCAGTTACTGAAGCCAAGTGTTGTAAATGCGGGCTCCAAGTGAAATCCATAGCCTCCCTTTAGAAAATGCCGACAAGCAAAGCAAAACGTAGCATCTTTGCTCACACTATATTCCAACCACATATACTGATCCAGCCAACCTTTGCTGAAACTTCTTTGTTGAACTCCAAACAGACGTGACGGATATTTAGAAAGAATTGGTCTTCTTGGGCCATCTTGGGGATTCCTGCTAATATCTAGCGGTCCAGTGCTAGTGCTAATGTTAGCGTTAGCATTTCCAGCGGCAAAATCTTCGACTGCTGCGGCAGTCGAGGGTTGACTCTCTTCATCACGATCCGTAGGTTTTTGTTGGTCTGANGTGCAACGTAGCTCAAGGCCGAAAACGAAGCAGAGAGATCGCGTCCGCCTTCCCCTTCTTATGACCTGCTCCGTGAGACTCAGACCGACCCCGCGGTCAAAGCTTTCTTCTGTTTCTGACCCTCGGGGGCCAACCTACCCCTCAGCGGACCGACCCCGCCCTCCCTTCCGGGGTCCGACCGACCCCGCGGTCAACGCTTTCTTCCGTTTCCGACCCCCGGGGTCCGACCTACACCCAGCAACCTGCAGTCTGAGAGCGAAGTGCTCTGTTAGGAACATATGGAACAATCAGATCACTGATGTATGATGGAGCTTGATTATTACAGTTTTTTACAGACGCTAGGACACATTTCTCAATACTTAGGTCACTTTTGCAAAACTCTTCACACAATTCTCCTAACTGACTTTCAGCTTGGCAAAGCAGTTCATTTCACATTCAAAATGCACTACAACTACCAAAACACTTTATTCAGGTCTCATTCTTCCAGAACACTAGGCAAAGGTTGACAGCTGACAAACACACTTTGTCACCCACAAAACAATGACCTAAAAAACACTAACAACATGTAGCATTACATTTTCTTGTCTAAAACAAGGATACATCTCTGTTTATAATTGCAATATACAGGTCCTTCTCAAAAAATTAGCATATTTCATAGTTCATTATTTTCTGTAATGTACTGATAAACATTAGACTTTCATATATTTTAGAGTCATTACACACAACTGAAGTAGTTCAAGCAGTTTATTGGTTTTAATATTGATGATTTCGGCATACAGCTCGTGAAAACCCAAAATTCCTATCGCAAAAAATTAGCATATTCCAACCGACCAATAAAAGAAAAGTGTTTTTAATACAAAAAAGGTCAACCTTCAAATAATTATGTTCAGTTATGCACTCAATACTTGGTCGGGAATCCTTTTGCAGAAATGACTGCTTCAAAGCGGCGTGGCATGGAGGCAATCAGCCTGTGCCACTGCTGAGGTGTTATGGAGGCCCAGGATGCTTCGATAGCGGCCTTAAGCTCATCCATAGTGTTGGGTCTTGCATCTCTCAACTTTCTCTTCACAATATCCCACAGATTCTCTATGGGGTTCAGGTCAGGAGAGTTGGCAGGCCAATTGAGCACAGTAATACCATGGTCAGTAAACCATTTACCAGTGGTTTTGGCAATGTGAGTAGGTGCCAGGTCATGCTGAAAAATTAAATCTTCATCTCAATAAAGCTTTTCAGCAGATGGAAGCATGAAGTGCTCCAAAATCTCCTGATAGCTAGCTGCATTGACCCTGCCCTTGATAAAACACAGTGGACCAACACCAGCAGCTGACATGGCACCCTAGACCATCACTGACTGTGGGTACTTGACACTGGACTTCAGGCATTTTGGCATTTCCCTCTGCCCAGTCTTCCTCCAGACTCTGGCACCTTGATTTCCAAATGACATGCAAAATTTGCTTTCATCCGAAAAAAGTACTTTGGACCACTGAGCAACAGGCCAGTGCTGCTTCACTGTAGCCCAGGTCAGGCGCTTCTGCTGCTGTTTCTGGTTCAAAAGTGGCTTGACCTGGGGAATGCGGCACCTCTAGCCCATTTCCTGCACACGCCTGTACACGGTGGCTCTGGATGTTTTCACTCCGGACTCAGTCTACTGCTTCCGCAGGTCCCCCAAGGTCTGGAATCGGTCCTTCTCCCCAATCTTCCTCAGGGTCCGGTGACCTCTTCTCGTTGTGCAGCGTTTTCTGCCACACGTTTTCCTTCCCACAGACTTCCCACTGAGGTGCCTTGATACAGCACTCTGGGAACAGCCTATTCGTTCAGAAATTTCTTTCTGTGTCTTACCCTCTTGCTTGAGGGTGTCAATGATGGCCTTCTAGACAGCAGTCAGGTCGCCAGTCTTACCCATGGTTGCGGTTTTGAGTAATGAACCAGGCTGGGAGTTTTTAAAAGCCTCAGGAATCGTTTGCAGGTGTTTAGAATTAATTAGTTGATTCAGATGATTAGGTTAATAGCTCATTTAGAGAACCTTTTCATGATATGCTCATTTTTTGAGATAGGAATTTTGGGTTTTCATGAGCTGTATGCCAAAATCATCAATATTAAAACCAATAAACGGCTTGAACTACTTCAGTTGTATGTAATGAATCTAAAATATATGAAAGTCTAATGTTTATCAGTACATTACAGAAAATAATGAACTTTATCACAATATGCTATTTTTTTGACAAGGACCTGTATGTTAATGGAATGAATCAGACATAATTCAGAATTCGTCAATATTTTATAATTTTTTGCACTAAGTAATTCCAAACTACAAGAATTTGTATCATCAACCATCCACTGAAACATCTACAATGAGAATCAGCTGTGGCTGGTTAAGCTGCATTTTTAGATTTTAAATATGTTACAATAAAATACTGCTGTTGAATTTTGCTGTCCTATTCAGTTTTGCATTATGTTATTGTTTTCAACATAAGTTTAACAGTTTTGAAAACAGTTTGTAAGCACATGCAAAATGTCCAGTTTGTACAAAGAGTTTTGTCAGTTGTTGTGTCTGAGTGAGAAAATAATTCATGACATTTGAGAGATGTACTCACTGGATGCATTTTGTGCAAAAACAATGATAATAGGGTATTCTACAGTTGACGTCACCACGCAAAGGCTGCTGGGAAGGGTCATACTGATAAGCCGCATTAACAATAGAAAATATACAGTTTCAGAGTGTTTTGACATCAATATGAAGGCATAAAATGGAGGAAGTTGTTTGACAAAAAAAAAACATACCAGAGAGCTTTTCTTGATGGCGACCCTGCTAATTATCAATCACCAGAACTGAAGCGCTAGCTCAAATGAAAGTGAAAGTAAAAACAAACCCTCGCTAGCAGCGCTGTTGTTTTAAACGCCATTATTCCCATCACGGCTCCTTCTTGAGTAATATAAAAATAAGTTCATTACTCTCAGTGCTCAAGTAACATTTTTTCAAGGTAGTTTTTTAACTGTCAGCCTACTTTTTATATTCCACTCACCTCTGGTCAAAAGCCGTTTGGGTGGACATGCTGTTTGGCCCAGACGTTCAGCTGGACCGCTCTCTTAACGCTGCCTCTAACTCTCCGTTAACAACGCTGCCTCCACTCTCCGTTAACAACGCTGCCTCTAATGGTGCGTTCACACCGGCCATAAAGTATGCGTCAAACAACGCATACTTCATGCCGTTTTTGACGCCTATATATTTTTGACATTGACGCAGCTTGCGTTGGCGCAGCTTGCTTTGATGGTTGCGTCGGCCCCATGGGGAGGGGAAGGGAGGAAAGAGCGCGTGCGCGGCTCTCTGTTGCCAGATGTTTGTAACAATGGCAGATCTTATCGAGACAATGTCAGCATAAACGTTGAAAAAACACTCACCCAACACGCTGAGTTCTCTAGCAATCTTCCTCCAAGCAAGGTCCTTTCTATTCCGATCTCGGTAAGCATAGCAAGATGGGTCATACAGTTCCCGATAGTTGCAAACGGCTTCCCTCGCTCTGCTGTGACGTATCAACTGGCGCTCTGATTGGTTGACGCTTGTAAAGCGACGCAGAAAGTTCAGCTAGCTGAACTTGCTTGATGTTTGCGTTGGAGGCGTTGGAGGCGTTGCAAGCTTTGACGCTTGCGTAGCTGACAAAGCGACGCAAGGACTTTGACACAGCTCTGACGCGCCTTACAATATACTTAGGATTGAAACTTGACGCTGGCGACGCATACTTTATGGCCGGTGTGAACGCAGCTTAACTCTCCGTTAACACCGCTGCCTCCACTCTTCATTAACAACGCTGCCTCTAACTCTCTGTTAACAACGCTGCCACCACTCTCCATTAACAACGCTGCCACCACTCTCCGTTAACAACGCTGTGTCCTGCATTAATTCTCCTCAGCTGCTCCTCCTGGATAACCCCACGACTGAGAGCGTCGTTACGACCGGCGGCTGGTCATTCTCGGATGTAGGACTTTCCCCTCCAGGAAGATGTAAGCAGTGGCGGTTCCAGAATTTTTTTTCTGCAGGTGCTATGAAGGAGCTAGCATTTTTATTGAGGGTGCTATGAAGGAAGTGGTCATGCGTACCTACTATTCTATAAAATACCTTCAACACTAGCAGACACACATGTGTGCACAAAACCTAAACATCTGAAACAATCATTAATATATACCATAAACATATGAACAATCGCTGACTTGTCCATGAAATCATAAACACACACAGCCACACAGAAAACCATCTATAGTGTTGCAATGAATCAACTGTGTTCCCCAGATGCAGGCTAATCATGAAAACAAACTTTGTCTGCAACATCAACTGCATTAAAGGGAAAATATTTAACTTACCATCAGATGTCTTCATAACAGGACAATCCGCCTGTTGTTGTGGTTGAGGGCAAAGGTGTCAATAATTCTGCTGCTGTCCAGTGTCCTTGTTCTTAATGGGTTAATAGCAAGAAGTCCCAGATCACTTGTTCGACTGTCCCCACTGCTGTTCCTCAGGTAGTTTTTTAGACGACGCAAACATGAAAAACTGCGCTCACAGCTCACTGATGTGACAGGAAGGGTCAAAGAAATGGATATCAGTTTAAACAAGTCCTGAAATGTATCTTTGTAAGGCCGCATAAGAGATAGGAACTCCTGAGTGTTGTTTATGGTATGCCCCTGCTCTTCTTTCTTTTGCAGCAACCGGCGAACCTGGTGAAATTCTGCTGCCAAGTTTTCCTCACTGACTCCATAGTGATGGGCCATAGGCAGAATGCATTGTTTGTCGAGGAAGAATGAATGTTTGGGACTTAGTGCTGGCAAACCTTTCAGTACATTGTTTGTTTCTGATGAAAAACGCCGCTGGAGCTCCGTTAACATCCTATCTATAACACGATAGAAGGATTGTGTTTTCAGGTCATTTATGCTGCAAAAAACAGTTCTTTCTATTGGGGCATCCACAATAAAACCCTCCAGGTGTTTGGCTGTTTGAGTTTGCCTTTTCTCCCGTTGTGTAGTCTGTGTTGCTACTCCAGTCTTCATGCACAGGTCTTCAGCTTGCTTTCGGAGCATTTCCCATTTTTCTTCTGTGCGCTTTTCTGATATTGCAGAGATTACAGCACAGCACGGGCCAGGTCATCTGCTGCCACAAGATCCAAATTGGGAGACTGTAGCTGATCAGACATGAATTTAGTTGTTCTAAAAACATCCTCAAAAAGAACAAGATGCAGAACAAACTTCTCATCTATAAGTGCACTGACTGCTTTAGCCTCTGTTCTCCGTTTTGCATTTTTCTGCTGAGCAATTTCGCACAGTGTAGCCATGACTGCTGGGAGTGTTTTTTTGACAGTGCATATTGAATCATACTGGCATGCCCAGCGAGTGTCACTCAGTCTCTTGAGCTCTATGCGCTGCCCTGCTGACATATGCTCATCCTGCTTTTTCAGAAAAAGATCATGGACCACTGATCCTGAAAAAAAACTGTGAAGCATTTGCAGTGTCTCAAAAAAATCTGCTGCAGCAACATTATGCACACAGTCAACTAACACAAGATTCAGCCTGTGAGCATTGCAATGTATATAAACTGCTTGTGGCACCTCTTTTTTAAACTTTTCCTGCACTCCGTTGTTGCATCCAGACATAACTGTAGCGCCATCATAGCACTGGCCGATGCAACAGTTAATGTCAATATTACACCGGCTGAGAGTCAGCTTGATGCTGTCAAATAGTGAGTCTGCATCCAATCCAACTGCTGGGGTAAAATGCAGAAATTCCTCCACCACTTTCTCTGACTCTGGCTGCAAATAACACACTATAACTGAAATTTGTTCTTTTTTGCTGATGTCCTTACTTTCATTAACCAATATGGCAAAATATTCAGCTTCCTTCACCTCATCGCTGATTTGTTTTCTTATCATTTCAGCCATTATGTTAAATATCTCGTTCTGTATATCATGATGAACATACTTTGCATTAGATGGATTTGTGGCCAGTTTCTTTTGGACTGTTGAATCAAACTTTCCAATAACATCCAACATCTCACGAAAATTACCTTTGTTTGCTGAATCCCCATCCTCACTGTGACCGCGCTGTGCAATCCCCTGGCAAGCTGTGTAGCGCAAACTTTCCACCACACCCATCATGTATCTTCGGTTCTCCTGAACCAGTATTGAATGTCCCTTATCCAGCATGTTTGGGAGTTTTGAGCCACTTTTTAGTTTGAATGCAGTATGCATTCAAACTATTGTTTTTCTGTTTCTCTTTATTATTAGTTTGAATGCAGTATGCATTCAAACTATTGTTTTCCTGTTTCTCTTTATTATTAGTTTGAATGCAGTATGCATTCAAACTATTGTTTTCCTGTTTCTCTTTATTATTCTTCTTCTTCTTCTTCTTCTTCTTATTATTCTGCTTCCGTACGTTTTTTGAACTGTATCTCCTTCTACAGTTTTTCAGCTATTTCAGCAAGTTTGGTATCAAACCGTTCAGCTCATTCAGCTCTTTCCGGCTATATCTCCTGGTATTGATATCTTCNGAATAAGCTTGAACTCTCTGAGCCAATCAGAGAGCAGGGATGGTGGACAGCTGGTTTCCTAAGACCAAGCCGATCGATTTGATGTATAACATGTCTGGGTGTGTATTTCTATTAACCATAAAGAAGCTTGAACTCTCTCAGCCAATCAGAGAGCACGGATGGAGGGGGCACTGGGTTCCTGAGACCAAGCCGATCAATTTGATGTATTATATGTGTGGGTGCGTATTTCTATTTACCATAAAGAAGCTTGAACTCTCTCAGCCAATCAGAGAGCAGGGATGGGGGGTGGGGGGGCATTGGGTTCCTTAGCCCAAGCTGAACATCCATCCATTCATTTTCATCCGCTTATCCGGAGTCGGGTCGCGGGGGCAGCAGCTTAAGGAGGGAGGCCCAGACTTCCCTCTCCCCAGCCACTTGGGCCAGCTCCTCCAGGGGAATCCCAAGGCGTTCCCTGGCCAGCCAAGAGGTATAGTCCCTCCAGCGTGTCCTGGGTCTTCCTTTGGGTCTCCTCCCGGTTGGACGTGCCCGGAAAACCTCACCAGGGAGGCGTCCAGGAGGCATCCTAACCAGATGCCCAAGCTGAACAATTTGATGTATAATATGTGTGGGTGTGTATGTCTGTATAGCCAGAAAAAATTTGAAAACTCTCAGCCAATCAGGAAGGGGGGGGGGTATAGAGCGATAGAGGGAGAGAGCAGTGGCGGCTGGTGAATTTTTTTTTTGGGTGGGGCGCATTTTCTATTTTATTTTTTTATGTTAGTTCTTGTGAATGGTTTTTATCTTGAGAGGCGCTATATAAACGATCGTTATTTTCTTCATTTTGCAGGTCAGTTTTTCAGATGCGCTAACCTCATATCACCACTAGGGAAAGCCAAATTACCATTCTTATGCGTCACACAATTTGAAATCTACGGACCGGTCCAGGAGCACTTAGCTACAAAGTTGTTCCAAAAACATGCTTCATATTCACCAATATATGGAAACCTAACACACCCTAAACAGGAAGAGGCTCTTTTAAATGATAGAATCCACGTTTTCTACCTCAACGCCACCCAATGACTGCAAAATGAAAAGCAAAACAAAGCTATTTTCATGAAGTCAAAAGCTAAATTCTGTCTTACCTTGCTGGTCAAAATAATCCATCTTATAGGAAAAAAAATCCACTTGGTTCGTAGAATCCAATGATAAAAAGATGAAACTACTAGTTTTCTCCATAGTCAACATTAGCAGAGGCTCCACAACAACAAAGGACGGTGAACTAGCCTGTGGAGAAATTTCTGGTTCTGTCTGGGCTGGGTGAACTGACCAATCAGCATCCTCCTCCTGATCTGAGCAGACTCCCCCCGTTTGCTTGCGATCGCAACCATATGCGCCCAACAGCTCTCCTATTCCTTGTTGTTGGGGATCCAGCGCGCATGCTCCAGTTAGCCCGTATTAAGTCAATGGTAAAGATTGCTGCGCCCGCGAGAGGACACGTGACAGCAAGTACGTCGACGTTTCGGCCGTGTTAAAAGTACAATTAAATGCAGATTACACACAGCATTTACAGCCCATAAGGTGTATAGATCGTTTAGTTTAAATTTTATGTTTTTTTAAATACATTTTGTGATTCCTATCTTCTTCTTCCTCTTCCTGTGAGACTGGTGGGGCGGCGCCCTAGCGCCCCCTATGGACGAGCCGCCACTGGGAGAGAGACAATATTGATTCTGGCTTTGGTTTTGGTCAGTGTTATGGGCCTGGTTCTAATCTAGCCCTGGTTCTGATCCATTTTAAGACATTAAGTTTTATGTGTTCCTTCGCCCACCCAGTGCTCTGTAAACTTTGACCCATTTCACACACACACCCAGGGGAGAAGTGATTCAGAAACGTAGTTCTGGCTAGTTTTGGGGGCACTGTATCTGCGCCGTTTAGTCTCACAAAAGGATTAGCCTCTGAAAGCATGACTAATTTACATCTCAGAAACAAAGCAGATAAATTTACGTCACATTACAACGGGACTACTTTTTGTCATTCGTATCCCTGAGTAGACAGACTAATAGAGAAGCCACAAGTCTCCAGTAGGATTGTACTTAAAATAGCTTTTCCATATATCAGCTGTCAGACAGTCAAAATAGTGGGAAACGTCTGAACCAATCAGAAAGCTCCATTATCACACCACTGGTCTGCTGCTGTTAGATGCAGCAAGCAGGGCCCTTAATGAGGAAGGCTTTGGATGTGTTTCAGATGTGAGATCGGAGGCCTCGAACTTCTCATCACCATTCGAAAAGTATAGCACCGATTCTGAAAATTCCAAAAGCGTCAGCGGCAGAAGGCTTCGGTGGTGCTCTTTGAGACATTTTGTGTGCCTAACTTGAATTTTGTAGGAGATATGATGAGATGATTTCTACTGTCTGGAGCAGAAAATGCCTGTTTTTTATGGGGTTAAAATGTGGCTGAATCCTCCTGACGCTTGTAACTCAAGAACCTACAGCAAAAACACAGACATCCCATCGAACCTGACAAACAAATCTACGGTTTTTGGAAAAACTATGAATGAACTCTAAAAGATGTGGTCGTAGCAGAATTTTGTTTAGAGAAATTCATCAGTTATTGCAGAAAACACTCATCTGCAGCTCCAAATTGGAGGCCTCGAACGTCTCATCACCATTTGAAAAGTCTTGCACCGATTCGAAAAATTCCAAAACCGTAAGTGGCAGAAGGCTTCGATGGTGCTCTGTGTCAATTTTTGTGTGGCTACGTTGAATATTGTAGGAGATATGACGAGACGATTTCAGCTCTCAGACAGCGATCGAAGCTCAAAAGCTGAGAATCATTTGAATGGCCGCCAATGGGAGAAAATCTGGCACTATCGGCCTTCTGAGGCTCGTAGCGCCCGCACCATGACACCTACAGCTAAAATGAAGACATCCCATCGAAGCTGACAACGATTCCTACTATTTGAGGTATAATATGTGTCAAGTTCTGTGTGTGGTTTTTGTACAATTCCCAACTTGAAATGGATAAGCTCTCTACGTGAAGATGTTAACTGGACTTCACTCAAGACATAGCCATAGGATTAGTTGATCATCTTTTATTCAACTTCTCTCTCAGGCAGTAAATAGGTGAAAACCTCAAAAGAGAAGAAAAATACATTATTATCTCCATTGACAGGCATATAAAGCTTAACACATTCAGTTACAATAAACGCTTTCATTCACTATGGACCAGAAGTTCCAAATGTTCCAACTACTTCATTAGTATTTTAACTCAACCAATCATGATTTGAATAGTTTAATACAACAAACATTTCATATATTTGTATGCTTGGAAGAGCTAAGAGTCTGTTTCCCGCATATCAATCCAGATGGCTAAACAAACAAAGCAATAGGGCGCTTACCGGCTGTCCTTCACAAGTTTGTAGAGAGCTTGATGTTGCACAAACACCCTGGCTTGTTTGTAGTCATTCCAGAGTTTCTACCTGCACTGTGTTCTAAACCAGAACACCAGATCTGGTCCACCAATTTATACGTGCCTGGGACACCCAAATCACCTGGAAGATTCATTTCACCTGGTCCACCTCACCAAAGGGAGAGAAGGAGGAGCTTCCAGGCAGTTTGCCAGCACAATATGTTTAAGTATTGTAAACGGTGTGGGTGTTGTAGTAAACATCTGTTTGCAGAAAAAGTGACTTTGAAATGTTAGAGTGTGGAATGTTCAGGTTAGAGTGGACTGGAAAGATTTCAGAAAAGTGGTTAAAGTCCGAACTAATAAACGCTACGACCACAATTTTTGGAGTACATCCATAAATTAAAGCTCAAAACGAAGGAATCTTTGTCATCTTTCATCCATTGCAAGTCCCATTTCCATCGGTTCTACGGTTCTCTCAGGACACTGCCTAACTTCGAGCAAAGTCGGTTTTGGGCCCTATTCTTTTGAATGGGGGGAGGAGGAGAAATTTCTGAACTTTTCCAAATCGTACCTCAAGTTTAACCTGTGATTATAGAAAAACTGTAAAAGATATCAAGAAGCTGAAAAAAATTGAAATAGCTGAAATTGTTGTGAGTTTGTTAAACGTTGAATGAAGTCTCTAGGTTTAAGTTAACCCTGCCATGTAAGAGGTCAAAAAGATGAACGATTTTGTGAAAAATTGAGCGATTTTAAGCATTTTCCATTCATTTCAATGGGCTGAAAAATCGCAGAAAAAGCTGAATAAATCGGAAACAGTTGAAGATATCAATACCAAGAGATATCGCCGGAAAGAGCTGAAAGAGCTGAACGAGCTGAACGGTTTGATACCAAATTTGCTGAAATAGCTGAAAAACTGTAGGAGGAGATACAGTTCAAAAAACGTACGGAAGCTGAAAAAGTGGAGGAGAAAAACAATACTTTGAAAGCTTTAACAAGCATTCAAACTAATAATAAAGAGAAACAGGAAAACAATACTTTGAATGCTTTAACAAGCATTCAAACTAATTACCATGCCATACCATGTGTCTAATTTTGTGGAAAAGCTTGATAAAAATGTGTTTTTAGTTGGGTAAGCACCTTCCTCAGTAGAAATAAATGCACTGGGGGCGAATGGATACCCATTTAAGATGGCGGCTGGCCACTACGGCAGCACACGTCCACGGGACGTCTACGTTTGTGGTCCCTGATCTCTGGAGAACACAGCTACACCATGAGAATATCTTGTAATGATAAAAACAAATAGTTGTCTTATTTGTCTGTTCGGTTAAGTGAGGTGAGTTATGAGTGACCTGGAAGTGTTTGTGGGCACATGGAAACGAGAGAGTTCCGGGGGCAACCGGCGTGCATGTATTTGTTTAAGCTAACAGATTAAAAGAGCGCCGTCTCCTCAAGATATAAAGAGTGTCGTTATTGAAGAACTCACACACACAAAACAGAACATATCTGAAAATATGAATCAGTCCTATGACGAATGAGTTGTTACGGTTCTTCTCCCTAGCATACTGACAGTAAACGTTGCAGCTCATTTGCGCATATTCTGGTTCATAATGTAGCCACAGATTGCCACGTTTCATTAAATCTTCTGGTTGCCACTGGTCCTGGTGGTTTTTCTTCCAGTTTGGCGAGTTTTCGTTTTGAAGGCTGGCTGACTCTAGTTAAAAACCTCCACATTTCGCCTCTAGTTTTAACACGAAGCTAACCGCTACCTTGATAAACAGTGAATGGGATAGGCGGAAATGATGTAGGGTGCGGCGCTCACGTTTCGCGTTCGCCTGTGTACGTCGCATGCAGGCGGGAGAGGAGCGTCACAGAAATTCATCGAAGAGGACCGATAAACATAACTAATTTGGTGTAAACATTTCCCTGCCATGTGGCGGATGGCGCTCTCAATTTTACTCGCCAAATGGAGCAATTTACTCGCATTTGGCGAGTGTTAATTTTGTCCACGTCTGTAAGTGCAGAGCCAGTGATTTTACACCGTTGACCATCACCTTCTACTGGATAGACTGAGACTCTGGGTAGGTCTATCAATATCTGGAGTGGTTTTCCTCTTATCTGTCTGAGCGTTCCTTCTCTGTGGTTGTCTCCAAGTTTCAGTCTTCCTCCACCTACCTTGCCCATGGTATCCCACAAGGTTCTGTGCTGGGGCTTCTACTGTTGCTCCATTATCATTCCCTGCATTTCATTCCCCAATATCTAAAATATAAATGCTGACACCTTTTCTTCTAATATCAACAATCTTCCCAGTCCTAATGCCAACTGTTCACCTGATGACCTGGTCTCCTACTACAACAGAAATATCTACACCCTTCTGAATATCCATGCCCCACTGAAAACCAGATCTGTTTCATTCACCCACTTGTCACCATGGTTCATCCCTGCTCTCCGTCAACTCAAAGCTCAAGGACATCAACTGGAATGACTCTAGAAGAGAACTGGACTTGCCATACACAAACAAAGGTATTCCAATCACGAAATGCTCTACAAGGACCATCAAAATCAAAATAATTAAAAAATTGTTTTCACTCCTGATCAAAATATCACAAAACCTCCTGACTCTCTTCCCCTCCATCTGCAATCCACTGACTTCTGTAACTCACTCATGTCCTTTTTTGTTTCTAAAATCACTGACATCCATCAATATCTAACTCTCATGGTGCTTCTGTCTCTGGAGTGGACATCACTGTCCCCTCCCTACTTCCCACGACATTTTCCAGCTTCATCCCTCCCTCAGTCCAAGACATCACTGAACTCACCTGGTTCCATCTTACATATCTGATCTCATTCACATCACGACTCCTGTCCGCTCACTTCGCCCCTCTGCTGCCCCTCAACTTTCAGCTCCCTCCGCCCACCTCTTCACTATGGGGAATAAAGTATTCAGGGTAAATCCTGGGATGGGGAAAAGACCGGGAGATTCAAATGTCCCTGTCCTCTCAGCTGTTCTGTCTCCATTCAAATTCAGCTCTTTCAGGACTTTGCACAGACGTCAGCATATCGCCACTGCTTCGGCAGTGAGTGATGTCACTGATCAGCGCCAGAAAGCGTCCACAGTAACAATAATAACATTAAAAGTATTTATTCTGTTGAAGTTTATCATAATTTAATCCATTCAGAGGACGAGAGCAGCTGCGTGATGTAAAATGTGGCGTTCAATGACCAGAAGCTCAGTTTTTACAGCGCTCTGTGAGACAACAAAGCCCCGCGAATTAAAGCGATGTGGGGAAATTCCAAGGTGTTTTCCGGTGCGGAGTTTAACAGTGGGGGAATTCCTCAGGGTTTTCTGGTGCGGAGTTTAGTAACAGCTGTGGGGAAATTCCGCCTTGTGTTCCGGTGTCGGGAGTTTAATTTTAAACACGATCGCATTCCGTTCGCTTCCTGCTTCACTAGCAACTCTTCTAATTTTATTACTGCCGGTTGTTTTGGATAAGGTCGACTGCTGATGTAATTTCCTACGGAGTTACAACCAATCAGCGTGAGTTAACCGAAGGTTCCGCTCAGCGACTCCATCGGGCCGTTCCGAGTACCTACCCCTGATCAGGTACTCAGAAGGTTCCGGAAAACGGCCCAGAAAACGGCTGTTCGGCAGGCCCGGTCAAGTGGAGTCAAGCGCACGTCGGGAACTTCCGGTAAATTTACCCCGAAGTTCCGATAAAGGAAACGGGGCTAGTATTACCCTTTAGGCACCAGGTTTTTTTTTTTTTTTTAATATTCATTTCTGACATGCAGGGTTCGTACGGGTGCTTGAAATCCTTGAAAATGCTTGAATTTCAATAACGTGTTTTCAAGCTATGGAAAGTGCTTGATTTCTGTATTGAGTCCTGGAAAATGCTTGAAAAACAAACTGCACAGTTTTGTATATAATATCACCCAAGTTAGTTTGATGAAAAAACTCAATTTGTCATTTTTGTTAACGTTGAAGTGATTATTTCGCCTTTAGTAAAGACGGCTGTGGCTGCTCTCAGAGGGTCCGCTCCTTTCTGTCACACCGGTCCGTTAGCAGCCAGCTCCTCCTACTATAAAGACCAGCCGCTAGACCGGCTGGTGCACGCTATCTTCGCTATGAAGCAGACCTACTTTACTGATGAGACTTTTATGCTACTCGCGTGTGTGAGAGCCCTGCTTTGGGTCTGGGATCCAGCGGCTCCTTCTGTGATAATTAGTTATGAAATCAAGACTGGAGTAGAGCAGGGTACCGAAAAAACGGTAAGAAATATCTTTTTCGGTGCTAAAAAGTGTTAAGAGCCGCAAAGCTCCGTTCCTCCCGCTGCTGCGGGTCACGTCAGACGTCGGCTACTCTCATTCACAAACTTTGTTTACTAAACACCTCCGAGTTCACGAACTAATAAAATACCGAAAAAAAATCAAAGTTTTGACTGCATCTGGGGAAAGTAAACTGCATCTGGGGAAAGTAAACAGCAGCAGAGCTAACTGTAACACTTGTGTTCAGGTTTGTCACTAAACATGTTAGGGATGCACCGATACCACTTTTTTGGAGTACGAGTACTTGCATTTCAGTACTCACCGATACCGATACTGAGTACTTAATAAAAACATGATTTTAATTTACAGATAACAGCTTTAGTTGTATACTTTAACAAAAAAACAAGGCACTCGTTTGGAATTAAGAACATTTATTTAAAATGAAAACTTCTCCCTGCTCTGAGCTGCAGCTGGGGCCTTGGGGTGGGCACTCGGCGCCTGTGATTAACCCCTTACACGCCGCTCAAACAGACATTTCTCAGACCGTGGTATCGGTCCCCGGTATCGAGGGACTTTTAATGAATATGAGTACTTTAGAAAATGTGGTATCGAGGCCGATACTCGATACCGATAC
This sequence comes from Aphyosemion australe, assembly GCA_006937985.1. Lineage (NCBI taxonomy): Eukaryota > Metazoa > Chordata > Actinopteri > Cyprinodontiformes > Nothobranchiidae > Aphyosemion > Aphyosemion australe. Next base: position 1,600,907 of record SSNS01000118.1, read on the forward strand.
CGGTATCGGTGCATCCCTAAAACATGTAAATACCAGTAATTTAAAGGCCCTATCAGTGATATTCATAGAAATCATGGTAAAAACTGCGACTCTTTAGCGCCATGCAGTTTCAAGTAAGTATTGCAGCTACGGTGGCCCACTCAAAAAGGCAACAACTCCAGCGTTCACTCCAGCTATCTGGTTCGTTTTTTTATAAAAAAGCATGAGATTGATTTATTTCCAGTCTCTGTAGCCTAACCCACACAAATCATATAACTACTCAAGCAGGTAAAAAACATTTTTTAATGAGTGTTCAGTCTTAATGCATAATGCCACACGTAGCCCCCCC
>SSNS01000118.1:1601294-1639285 GCA_006937985.1 Aphyosemion australe
CCTCCCCCCGCGCGACGAGGCGGCGCTATCCTACACCCCCCTTAGTCAACAAACATCACGGCTGTGAACATTTCTAGGGGAAACACTGCTGTTAGCTGTTGTATCAACCTACCAGTCCTGAAGGAAGCTAGCATAGCTATCTGTCACCGATTCACACACGGAGGAGGGGTGGCATCAGCTGTGGCGTCCGGTGTCATGTGGATCAGAGCAGCGGAGTAAACAAGAGTCTGCCGGTTAGCCATCAGCTGATCGGTGTGCGCCGCAGTGAGGATCGAGATGGAGCTAACATCAACCACTGGCTGTTTAGCGATCGGATAGCCGATGAGGTTTGGCTGGAGCCGGGGACACGCTGTGGAAATAAAGTACCGGTAACTAATGCTAACATGGCTACCGGCCAGCGGACCACCTTTGGGAGAGACACGGCAGGCTGCGGTAAGAGAGGAGGCTTTAATAGAAGGAACTTTCTTGAAGAAGGACTTTGGAACTGATACGTCGGGACCGGATTGGGAGCTTTATTATGAAGAAAAGATCAGCTGAGGTGAGTCATAAAAACAACACTTAGAGGCTGGTGTCTAGCTGTTGCGGGCGGGGTTCTCATCATATGCGGCTGCAGAGTGTTGGAAATCAATAAGACCTGACATATTTGATGTGTCTTTTGATTTCATTGTTTGTTATTCAAACTAACAAAGTCCAGCAACAGTGTAACAGCTAGTCTCGTCTCTTCTTAGTTGAATTGTCAGACGCCATGCTTCCACGGCGCACTGCTGCCCTCTGCTGTTTCTTTCAGGTTACAGTCATAGTGCAAACGCGTAACTCAGAGCTCGTATGTCCCTAAATACGGTAGCTACCGTATTTCAAGATGGAGGATGACCATGGAGCGTCGACCACAATTTATGTATTAAAAATGTAAAATTTGAAGCTGAGAGGAATATTTAGAATTGATGTTGGTGAGAAATATTAATGAAAAGGGACAAGTTTGTGCACTGGATACACAGAATTTGGTAGTAAACAGGTAAAAATATTACACATTGTGGCTTTAATGAAGCACCTCGTCGTTCATGGCATCTATTTGTGAGCAGAAGCATGGACCGTGTTTGGCTGCAAAAGCAGACCCGAGTCTCCGTGGCAATTCATTTTATCATTTAATCAACAGCTAGTAATTCCTATTTTACATAGCGACAATATAATTAATCCTAGTCCAGATTATATTCTTACTAGTCACAATTGAAACTAAATATATCAACAGGTATTTTTACTAGCAGAAATACAATCCCTAAAATCTTTTTGTTCATCAAGTATAATTATTTTTTTTAATCAATTAATGGTTCGGCAGAAGGAGGGAGGGTTGTGATCAGATATTTCAGTAATGGGTGGTAATAGTCAGAAATTTAGCAGGAGCAGGATTTAAAACATAGCTTCTATAAGAGCTGCAAAAGTAGGAGCAAAACTTGACCTTAGACACATTTCAAAATGTAAAATGTAATGTTTTTATTTACTTTGTCCCTGCTTTGTGGAATATTACAAGATAATATTTATAATTATGTTTTGATCACATTTTTTGCCCCCGATCCGTGTCAGGATTTCGATACCAAGTCCCAATCCAATACCTCAGCAATGCATTCAGTTAATAAGAAGAAAGTAGAAAACATCCAAGTTGTCCTTTCAGATTTATATATTTGTAACTTGGAATATAATATAATACTTTATTTGTCTGAAACCAAACAGTAACAGAAATTTGTCTTAACAGGGCTCAACTTCCTTCAAAAGGTTGTAGCTTGACAATGGTTAGAGATAAAGGTAAACTGTAAATGAGGAAAAATCTTCAGTAGGACCCAAAGTTTGTGATGGGAGCAAATTCACTCTCTATAAATTATGACTTCACCAGGCTGTCATATTGGAATGTATAATTTTTACAAATGTTCCTTCTTATTTTTACCTGTAATTTTTAAATGTTCATTATATTTTTAATTTACATATACATATTCATTTTTGCTTCACTTAGTTATTTTTATACTGTATTTTTTTATATTGGCCACTGAAGACAAATGCTTTATAGCCATATTTATCAGGTTTGTTGGGCTTGTACAGCTTCAGGGTTGACCTTCCCTTGAATGTAATGATCATTTGATCCAAGGAAAGTTCCTTATGTGGACCATAGATGTTTGGAATACGTGGAATGTTCACATTGATTATGTGACGCACTTTTACTTTCACTTTCATATTTACCGCGGCTGCCGCTATTTGCAGCTTTTTTTTACATTTCCGCTATGCCTGTCACCATTAGTGTGTTTTTACCATCCTTTCTACACCCACTGTGACCCGATCATGGTGAAATAAGCCTCGGATCATGTGTGTGCAGCCTGATTACTCTCGTGAAGCACAGAGTCTCTGTTGCTGCGTGCAGCGTGACTTTATCTCTGTATGAGTGAGTCTTCATTAGAGGGTGAATATTCCAATTATGAATCAAAGTCAACCATTACCAGTCAAAGACCTTTGCCAACAATGAACAGACCTGCCAGCATTGTAAGTTTTTACTCTCTAATATTCGCCCTCTGTGTGCTCCGCTTGTCTGTTCCCTCCGTCAGGAGCGTCCCGTCAGGAGCGTCCCGTCAGGAGGCGATTTTCAAACTTTATAAACACAGAGCTGAGCCAAAAGGCGAAGCTCTCGATTTACCGGTCGATCTACGTTCCTATCCTCACCTATGGTCACGAGCTTTGGGTAGTGACCGAAAGAACGAGATCGCGGATACAAGCGGCCGAAATGAGTTTTCTCCGCAGGGTGTCTGGGCTCTCCCTTAGAGATAGGGTGAGAAGCTCGGTCATCCGGGAGGGGCTCGGAGTAGACCCGCTGCTCCTCCACATCGAGAGAAGCCAGTTGAGGTGGCTCGGGCATCTGGTCAGGATGCCTCCTGGACGCCTCCCTGGTGAGGTTTTCCAGGCACGTCCAACCGGGAGGAGACCCAAAGGAAGACCCAGGACATGCTTGAGGGACTATACCTCTCGGCTGGCCAGGGAACGCCTTGGGATTCCCCTGGAGGAGCTGGCCCAAGTGACTGGGGAGAGGGAAGTCTGGGCCTCCCTCCTTAAGCTGCTGCCCCCGCGACCCGACTCCGGATAAGCGGATGAAAATGAATGGATGGATGTTCAGCTTGGGCTACAATTGATCTACAATAACGCTTAGTTTTACATCTGGGATGTCTCAGTCTACCCCTGGAGGAGCTGTCCATGATCTCCACAGTGGAGTGCAGTGGATGGGAGGGGTTTCTTAAGATGGTCATCTTCCCCAGCATACATAAATAAAACAAATAAAAACTGGTGTGTAGTTGTTAATCTGCATTTCTAACAAAAGTTGAAATGGAAACTCAGAGAGGCGGAGTCTTGCTGCTGCGGCGTCTCAAAGGTGTGTTTTCATTGGTCAACTGCAGACGGGAATCGTAGGTTCTCAAGCAGTGCTTGAAGACTGTTGGGGCTGTGTGAGCAGATATCTGGTATGATAAAAGGCATTCATGAGAATTTGCAAATCACGTTTTTTTCCACAAAGATCAGCCAAATTCACATTTATCTAGTTACTAAATAGCGCTAGCTTAAACAGGCCCGATGCTAATGCTAGCAAAACAGTAGCCCATAAATACAATTCTAAAGTAAAGTTTGCCGACATTTTAAAGTTATATGAAGCTTACCGCTTGCTGCTGTGTCCGTTACTGCCATATTTAGAAGAAATGACCCCTCAAAGTCCTTCTCCGGACCGTGCTGGAGGACTTCATACACAGCAAATTCAGCATGCTCAAATTAACACCGTCAGAGTTGATTTCAACACTTTTAAAGTGTCTATATGGGTCCACACCAGAAAGAGTTAATTTAACTCTTTTTGGAGAGTTGGTACTTTAACTCTGATTTAGTGTCAAAAACCAACTCTTGTGGAGTTGACAATTTAACACCGGTGTTAGAGTTAATATAGTAACTCTTAACACTGGAGTTGACAATTTAACACCGGTGTTAGAGTTAATATAGTAACTCTTAACACTGAAGTTGACAATTTAACACCGGTGTTGGAGTTAATATAGTAACTCTTAACTCTGGAGTTACATTTTTAACTCCAGAAGAGTTCATTTTTGACACTAAATCAGAGTTAAAGTACCAACTCTCCAAAAAGAGTTAAATTAACTCCTACTGGTGTGGACCCATATAGACACTTTAAAAGTGTTGAAATCAACTCTGACAGTGTTAATTTGAGCATGTTGTTGTGTAACAGCCACACTGAAAAACGCCAGCTAACTCATGCTCTGTACCCCTCATGACTGTGGACAGCCAGTGAAAGAGGAACACAAAGAGCAGAGTCCTGAGCATTTAGTGTGAACCATGCTCCACTTCTTTATTGTGACAGTGGAACGGCACAGCAGTGCCATTCCTGTGACCAGCCTCCTCACTTATGGTGCCAACATGTCACAACATGTAACACCACATTTGCAACAGTGAACAAAGTAGTAACTAAGAACAACACAACCCCCCCCAAAAAACATGCATAAACACCCCAAAATAGAACAAATTACCTAAAAACATGACTCCCACAATGCACCTTGCCCACTGCAGCTCTCTGCAGCCAATCAGTCACTACCAGTCCAACTTTTGAATAAAGGGGTGGAGTCTGTGAATTAACTCTGCAGGTGTTATAGCCACTGTGGGAGTTCAGAGTTAGCTTTTCAGGAGTTATTTTGTCCAAAATTACTCCTACAGAGTTGATTAGGAAACATTCCTTTTTAACACTTGGGTTTGACTCTCATGTCAGTGTTACATATCAACTATGTAACTCTTTTAGTGTTAAATCAACCATTTTTAGTGTTAAATTAACTATTATTAGTGTTAATTTGGACCAACACCCAAAAATTAACACTTTTAAATTTGCTGTGTATGCTGTCTGTCTGTCTGCTGCCCTGCACTGGGAAAGTACCCATCTGCCGGCCGGCACTTAGCCTGGTCACGGCCGGTCCACGTCTCCTTCTCCTTCTGTGGTTTTTTAAGCAGTAGTCACCAGCCTGACATGTGAAAATACTGCCACAGCACTCGTCCTTAAAGGGAATAAAACTTTAAAATTTGTGTGGCTCAGAAAAACGAACATTTGGGACTCTCCACTCCTGACTTATTCCATATCCACATTGGACTACAAAAATCTTAGCGAGAAGAAAAAATGGCGGATTTACTTTCTGTGTAGCCGGAGGTCCAAGACCATATTTGGAAGTTATCGTGACGACATAGTAAAAATATGAAATAGTCAAATTTAAAAACTGAACCGGTGGACAAATATGACCAAAACTTTATAATTAAATACAGAAATAGCAACTATAGTGAAAAATATAATACTTTTTGCACACTTAGACACTTGAAATGTGAAAAATACTGTATTAAGGGATAAAAAAGTGGGTTTTTCATGATATGTCTCCTTTAAATGCCCAGTTTGTCATCATTATAAGTGTCTGCATCACCCCTTTGCTGTCCGGTTTAAAATACCACCAAATTGAAGACATTTTTGCTCTCATGATGGAGACACGTTAGCTCTGCATTAGCCTACTAGCTAACAGTTGCTCATTGGTACCTGAATCCCTGCCTGCCGTAAATTGTGTGACGTTATTATGTTTTCATCCAAGAAGCAAAGGATATTGATGTAGAGGAACTTGTTGAAATTAAATCTAAGAAAATGTTATTCCGTTTGAAAATCTCTATCTCAGGATGGATTTAAAAAGTCATGTTTGTTGTTTTTAAAAAGCTAAATCCAATCTTCTTCACCCGATTCCAATCCTTTCGCGTGATCAGGTTGATTTCCGCTCACGTGATCGGATTGAAGCATCCCTACCGTTTACAGGCAGTTCAGAATGCCTGTGCTCGGCATCTGACCAAGTCCTCCAAACACACCCACGTCACACCGCTCCTCTTCCAGCTTCACTGGCTGCTGGTTAACTTCAGGGTTCATTTCAAGATCCTGGTTCTGGTTTTTAGGGCCTTATATGGACAAGCACCATCATACATTGGTGATCTTCTCAGTCTCTACACACCCAGCAGATCCCTGAGGTCCAGTGATCTTATGGTACTTACGCAATAGCATCGGCTCCACCCCGCGCTGCCTGCCCCAGCCTGGCTGGGTTGCTTCCACTAGGAATCATACCTGCAAACTTGTCGCTTTTCGGTGAAAATCGCCGTTTTTGAAGCCAAATATAGCGTTCACGTGAATCGTATAGATCCGAAGAGTTTTTCTTTTGGGGGAGGGGGGGTCACCTGTCGGGTTTCAGCAGTCACTATGAGAATCAATCAGAGGAGGAGGGGATTCATCTTGTTCACAAACGATCTTTGTTTTAGCGCGTCAGTCACTTGTCGTCATTTGACCAATCACAGTCGCGGAAAAAGACTCTTTGGCAGCGCCGCTCTCGTACGGCGCTCGCACAGTGAGTAATGACCACTGTTGTTTCGCTTTCAACATCTTCGCAGCGGCGTTGAGCTTAAAGTTTGTCAAATGAAACAAAATCACCACTAAAAAACACGGTTTTCTGTCGAGGACTTTAGCAGATTTACCTCCTTTCAGCCTTTAGAGATTTTTTCCCCGAGGCTCGTGTTTTTTTTTTTGTTTTTTTTTTAAGTCGAGTTCAGAGTTGAGCATAACCACCGCCAGTATTTAACTCCGTTAAAACCTATTATTAACATAAATCCTTTTTTTCGGGTGAGAAATGGCCACCAGCATGATACAGCCTGACTCAGTTATTGATCTGGGCACCAGAAGATTTCAGGAAGCTGTAGTACAAACACGAGATGTGATAATTTCATAATACTGTAACATTTCTGCAGCACTAAAGCAGAGTTGTAACATTTTGCCCTTAGCAGTGGTTTATTAAAGTATTCAAGCAAACAGCTGAGATAAAGCTGCATTTCCCTGCAGCTTCAACTCTTTCTAAACATTTAAACAGAACCAACTTATCAGAGAATCAGAATCAAAAGGGTTTTATTGCCATATTTAATTTTATTTATTCTTTATTTAACCAGGAAGGTCCCATTGAGATTAAAAACCTCATTTTCAAGGGAGTCCTGGCCATATGTGCAAGAAATCACAACATTAGGAAATTGCTGCGAGCAGCAATGAACACAGCAATAACTTACGGATGATTACAGTATTCTGAAATATTTTCAGATGTTTTCATGTTTGGTGTTTTTGAGTTAGTCTTACAATAATTCTTAATATTATGATGATCCTAATAATTTCCTGATCATTTTTGTTAGGCATATTTTTTTTCTGACTGTTTAAACCTCATGGTGGAAAATGGTTTGCATTGTGCGGGGGTGGGGTGGGGGGTGTGTTGTCACCTTTTTCACACCTTCCGAGTTTGCAGGTATGAGGAATGCGGACGTGATTGAGTACATGGGCGGTCTCCAAAATTGGTGTGAAAAATTGGCGCGAAGATATCAGTGATGTCACGAGCACATCTCCAAGCACATGGGCGGGGCAAAAGAGTGCAGAGAAGTCCGCGGTGTCTCCATTACTGAATAAAGGCGGCATGAGCAGTGTTGCTTTTGGAGACTCTCTGACTCTGATACTGCATCCTGCTTTGCTGTGTGTCCTGGCAGCGCTGTCTGTGTGTGTGTGTGTGTGTGTGTGCTCCAGAGAGACAGAGAAAAAATGGCTTCAGTCAGAGGCTTGCTCCTAAGTATCCAAATGAATCGTGCATGCGGGAAACCCCCGCTGGCTGATTCTAGCTGCCAATCGGAGGCTCCCCCTAATGGTAGGCATGAATTTGAGCTGGCCAATCAGTCGGCAGTGGGTGTGTTGGACCAGTTCAACCCGAAGCAAACCGCCTTGGGAAGAGGGCTGAAAAAGTGACCGGTTGCGCACAGAAAAAAATCCAGGCTATGTGAATGTGAACACACCCTACCCTATCTAGGCGGAGTAGAGCTGAAAAGGCCGTGGTAACTAGGGGTGCTGAGGGTGCTGCAGCACCCACTGATGGATGACAAATGATATGCATGTTGAATTTCTGCAAGCAAAATTAAACCAAAGTATTTTACTTGATTTAATTTTGAATTGAATTGAACACTACTACACATACATAGTATTATTTCCCCCAAAATGTAAACATTTATTTTTTATATTTGATTTTTTTATGTCATACACACTGCACCTTGTGCGCGCTCACGAGGATACAAGCGTTGCTGTGCTCGTTGCCTTGCAACGCATCAACCCAAGTGCTGCAAGGATGGAAGAGGGAGGCAACTTTCTACAAAATTTAATAACACAAATACAAAAAAACACGCACACAACCCTGCTGTTTGGATAATGATCACAGCTGCCATAAATAAAAGTGTGACGGCTGAGTGCTTACAGTTGAGAAGGTGAGAAAAAAAGGAAAGATCTGTCACGAACAAAAAAGACCGGTCTGCTCTTAAAAATCCCCAGACTGGTGGGGGTTCTCTTCCAAAGCGTTGCCATACAGCTCTATGATTATGCATATTTTTGGAGCGGATTCACCTGGTTTTTTCGGCCTTTATGGCGTTGTTCAGCTCCGACATGTCACCTGATGAGTAGATCTGGGAGGATGAGCGCTGCGCTGAGGACAGCCAGGTCATTCATGAAGAAGACCTGTTTTATTAACAATATTAAACATTTTAGATTCAAATGAGAGACCGGAGGAGGGAAGCCCCACATCATTGACGCACTCAGAAACGAAGAAGAGACTAGGCAGAGTGAGCTTCATAAAGTACTGTAAAAGGTGATCTACACAATGGAAACATCAAAGTTAAAGACTCAACAAGAAAAGCTGGAACTTGCAGAAAAATTAAAAATAGAAATTAAACTCCTCCAGCGTCAGATGATGCAGCTACAGCGTGGCGGAACATATATTCCATTTAGACCATAGTTCATGTTAATTTGATGTTATTTTTGTTTCTAATTGACTTTAGACGATTAATGTTAATGTTAATTTTTAATGACACATTCATTGTTATTTGTTTATTTTTTATATGTACTCAATCCTATAAATTTAACATAACTATTTCTTCTAAGTGTTGTGATTATATAGCTGTTTAACAGTGACACGGTTAGACGATGGTGCCATTACACACAGATTTTCTCCGTGTGCGCAGCAACACTTCTTCAGCGCGAGAACACTGCATCCAGGAAAATGATCGCATTTGTGTGTGTGGCTTATCACAGCATCCCCAAAGGAAAATATGTTCCCACTGAGAGCTGATGCTAGTGTGGAAGGCCTAGAAGCCTACTGGTTGTGCAGACCAAAGGTGACAGATCATTTGCTGCTGTGGCCCCCAGACTCTGGAACTCTCTCCCCCTGAGCCTGAGATCAGTGGACTCAGTGGTCTCCTTTAAAAAGCAGCTGAAAACTCACCTGTTCAGACTGGCTTTGGCGTGACCTCCTGTGCTCTTCTTCCTCACTGGCTGCTCTTCATGCTAGTTTTTATGTCAATTCTGTATTTTTCAGATTTTATGCTTTTGTTAATCACATTTTTAATCTTAAATTTAGATTTTTTTTTTCAATTTTTTTATTTTTATTGTTCTTGGGAAGCGCCTCGTGATTGTTCTCTTGAGAGGTGCTATATAAAAAATAGATATTTTTTTCTTCTGACTGTGAGATGGAGAGACTAATTCTCCCGCTAACCCTAACCCTCCTGCAACAGCAGAAAGGGATTTACCATATTAACACTATGTGGACTTGAAAGCGCAACTCTTCTTTTAAAACCCATTTGAATTTTTCTGATGGCACAAACCTTTGCAGAGTTATGGTAATTCAAATTAAACATGTAAAATTTATCCAGGTTCGGTGATCATGTTTTTGTGAGAATAAACATTCAGGCAGCCCGCCTCGGTAAAACAGTCGCGAGAAAACTGTGCAGTTTGGTGTAAAGCAGATGTAGCATGTGTTATCTAGAGTAGGGATTCCCGAAGTGTGGAGCTACCGCTAGGGGGTGCGCGAGGAAAAAAGCGTAATGGCGGTGATTACACAAAAAAAAAAAAAAATTACACATAAAACAATGCCGCCGATTTGCCGCAAAGCCGATGCGCATCTGGGAGCCTAAGGTCATTTATAAGAGCTCAGACCGTGGCGGTGATGTTGCGCAATCATGTCCGTTTTATAAAAGATTATGCGATGGCGGCATAAAGGAGGTATGGGGGCGGTCTCTGCGCTTCCGTGTGCCTCGAGAAAACAAAAGGAGATACAGCAACATGAGTTGTCATGTATCCGGTCCAAAATAGTGCATTTACAGTTTATGTTTGCAGTTTCTATTGTGCTTTTTTTGCATTTAATAGACTTTTTAACACAAACACATTTGTCCCTCATTCTCCTCCACCTCTTCATTCGCTTGCCACCTCTAAACCCACGTTTCCCGTCATTTCCGTCTACGAATAAAATGCTTGCTGCGCTTTCCCCTCAGACTCCAGCTGCATATCCTTTTCCCGTCTTCCAGCTAAACAGCTGATCTGTCTGATGGACATCCATCCATCTCATCCTCCTTTATACATAAAAACACTAAACTACAGAGAAGTAACTACACTGCTCACAAAAATTAAAGGAACACTTTGAAGAAACACATTCAATACATCAGATCTCAATATGAAGTTGGATATCTATACAAATAACGACAGGGCAATGTCTTAGGAACAAAAGGATGCCAAGTCTTTTAATGGAAATAAAAGTTTTCAGCCTTCAGAGGGCTCAATTGTGTAGACACCCTAAAATCAGAGTGAAATGAAGATGTGGCAGGCTAGTCCATTATTTCAAAAACTTAATTTCTGCAACTCAAAATGCTTTTCAGTATCTTGTGTGGCCCCCACGAGCTTGTGTGCATGCTTGACAACGTCGGGGCATGCTCCTAATGAGACAACGGATGGTGTCTTGTGGCATTTCCTCCCAGATCTGTGTGAGGGCATCCCTGAGCTCTTGTACAGTCTGAGGAGCAAACTGGCGCCGCCTAATGGACCGAAACATAATGTCCCACAGATGTTCTATTGGGTCATCCTCCAGGTACTGCCTGCATACTCTTGCCACATGAGGCCGGGCATTGTCGTGCATTAGGAGAAAACCAGGACCTACTGCATCAGCGTAGGGTCTGACAAAGGGTTCAAGGATTTCATCTCGATACCTTATGGCAGGCAGAGCCCCATTTCCTAGGCAGTAGAGGTCTGTGCGTCCCTCCATAGATATGCCTCCCCAGACCATCACTGACCCACCATCCAACCTGTCATGTTGAACGACGTTGCAGGCAGCATAACGTTCTCCTTGTCTTCTCCAGACTTGTTCACATCTATCACAGGTGCTCAGGGTGAACCTGCTCTCGTCTGTAAAAAGTACAGGGTGCCAGTGGCGGACTTGCCACTTCTGGTGTTCTTGAGCAAATGCCAGTCGAGCTCTACGGTGCTGGGCAGTGAGCACAGGGCCCACTACAGGACGTCTGGCCCTCAGGCCATCTTCATGAAGTCTGTTCCTGATTGTTTGGGTAGAGACATTCACACCAGTGGCCCTCTGGAGGTCATTCTGTAGGGCACGAGCAGTGCTCAGCCTGCTCCGCCTTGCGCAAAGGAGCAGGTATCGGTCCTGCTGATGGGTTGTGGACCTTCTACGGCCCTGTCCAGCTCTCCGAGAATAACCGCCAGTCTCCTGAAATCTCCTCCATGTCCTGGAGATTGTGCTGGGAGACACATTAAACCTTCTTGCTGCAGCACGTGTGGATGTGCCATCCTGGAGAAGTTGGACAACCTGTGCAAATTCTGTAGGGTTAAGGAATCGCCTCATGCTGCCAGTAGAGATAATTACTCAAGCCAAAACTAGCACGAGTGGAAAACCAGCCAAAAAAGATCAAGAGGGAGAAACTTGAAATGACCTCCACATGTTAAACCAGTCCTGTTTTGAGGGTTTTGTAATTGTTGCCACTTTAGTGCACCTGTCGTTAAGTCCATGAACACCAATACAGCTGAAAGTGATTAACAATGCCCTCAGCTGCTTAATCAACCAGAAAATTATCAGACAGGTTTAATTGATTTCATGCCAGGCCCAATAAAATAAGTGTTCCTTTCATTTTTGTGAGCAGTGTATATATCTGTCACAGATCGCTCCAATATCTAAAGTTTTGCCGTCAATGTCTGTCTCAGTGTTTACTCCACTCCTTGACAGCGCATCAGCGCACCTTTTGACACTTGCTGTCAGATCACGCAGCCATCCTCTGTCCCTCAGCAACAAAACGCTACTGAACCCATTCTTAGTTTAATTATTTTAGTATAACTCCGGTTTTATTTGGGCTATTGACAAAAATAAAAACTGGTGTGTAGTTTATAATCCGCATTTTAAACATACATTGAATAGGAAACTCAGAGAGGCAGAGTCTTGATGCTGCGGCGTCCCAAAGGTGTGTTTTCATTGGTCATCTGCAGAGAGGAGTCGTAGGTTTTCAAGCAGTGCTTGAAGACTGTTGGAGTCTGTCTTCTTTCTAATATAGAGACTCATATCAATGCATATACTACACGTAGGCTATGATTCACCTGTACATAACAAGTTGAGCGCAGTTGAGCTTTTTTTTTTTTCAGCACCCCCTGCTGAGTTGTGGTCAGAAAAAAACACACTGATTGTGCTGCAAGTCTTTTTTTTTTCTTTCTTTCTTGGAAACATGTTTTTGGGTGATGGGGGTGCGTCAACATGGCTGGGACATAGAAGGGGGTGCACGGCTAAATAAGTTTGGGAACCGCTGATCTAGAGCCATATGGCTCTAAGGGGGTGGAGCTAAAGAGATTTGAACAAATGAGCACATAAATGTGTTCAGTGCCAAGTATGTCATGATGACCAGCACGTTTGATACAGTTCTGAGTTTGTTTGTAGAAGTTATAAAAGTTTATTTGTATCCAGGGGGCACTTTTCAAAATTCAATTAAAATCCCATTTATTATTTTTTTGGTTGAGAAAAAAATTATTTGTGTGCAGTTTAGTATGAATGGCACAATTATGTGTTATTCAGGGCCAAGTTTCTCTAAGGGGGCGGAGCTAAAGTCACATCAACAAATGACCACAGGAATGTGTGTGGTGCTTTTGTTTGATGACACAAAGCAAGTTTGGTACAGTTGTGACCTTGCCTGTAGGAGTTATTCAAGTTTTAAAGGTACGTAGGGGGCGCTGTGGCAAAATTAGACCACATTCAGCAACAATTTGCATGCAATTGTTTGAGGGGCTGGATTAATGTCCATTGTGTTAAATTTGGTTCAGATAGGAGGATGTTTGTCGAAATTACATCCAAACGTAAGGTCACGGCATCACGCCAGAATTTGCCATGCCCATTGAAGCCCCTCCCTTTACTCAAAAGCTGTCAGAACTAGAACTGTCATTACACCAACATGTAGTCAGTGTTTGGCCTTAGTGTCATGTTGATAAAATCAGAGGCGTCAAATATGGGCATTTCAATGTAAAACAATAGACTTTCTGTTGGCAGGGGGGCAGGGCTTAGGTGATGTCAGCAAATTACACTGCAATTGTCTTGAGATCTGTTCTGTAATAACACAAAGTTTGATATCTATCTATCTATCTATCTATCTATCTATCTATCTATCTATCTATCTATCTATCTATCTATCTATCTATCTATATATCTATCTATCTATCTATCTATCTATCATGCGTGTAAAAGTTAATAAAACAGAGTTTAATGGCGAAAAGTGAATATTTGAGGCTGAGCTACGCCCACACTGTTAAACCTTTGAAAATTCTGTAGGTTGAATTTTTTCCAAATAGGCTTAAGAGTAGCATTTTGAAGCCTATAGGTCAAAAGCCCAAGGGGGGCATAGCTCTACCACATGATGTGCAAAAAAAGAGAAAATGTACTCATCGGACAAAAATGGCCGACTTCCCGTGGGATATGGAGCCTGTCTTCAAGAAACTTTGTAGGTCCTGAGACACTACATCAGTGTGCAAAATTTCATAATCCTCCGTCAAACCATAGCTTGGGGCTGACAGTTTTAATGGTCCTAAGGGGCGCTATTTCAAACAACAGGCCACGTCCACTGGATTTTCACATGAATATGTATTGGGGGTTTTGATTTGTATCACTCATCAGAAATGTTGTGCAGATGGCTTTAAAATTGAGGAAATGAGAGGCAAACATATGGCCATGGCGTTACGTCTGACTTTGCTGCACCGTCACAGCCCCACCCTTTTTCGAAACCTCCCAGAAAGTTATGCCAAGCAATCCCAACTTGTCTTCAGTTACCTGCTAGAGATTTGTGTTGATTACATGAAATATGTAGAATTGGAACCTTTCAGAGTAAAACATGGGCCGTTTCTCAATATGCAAACTTGTCTGTACTTGTGTACTCCCGTCCTTGTGAAACGTCATCAATGATGGTCCAAGTACTGTTCCAATCCTAGTGTACATATAATGGCAAGTTCGCTCAAAGTTCCCGGGTATGTTCTTGCTCCGCCCATTATATCGAGGATGCACTGATGCGTCCTTCTGCGGACTTGGGACAGCAAAGTTTCCCATAATGCATTGCGCTGCTAACCGTTATACTCCGAACGGCAGAGGAGAAAGCTTATAACTGTTGTGTTTTATATCAGAAATACAAATAAATATAAAGTTGTGTGTTATTGTAAATAATTGCGTATAACCTGTAAAATTTGCTGTGTATTTGTTTTTTTTCTTTGACTTTTCACGATCCCTCAAAATGCTAATTAGCTAACACACTATCAAAATAAAAGCATCATTGCTTTGTTTTGATGAAAAAGAAACTTTTTTCTTCATTTAACAGCGGGAAATGCAGGTATTTTATCAGTTTTGATCAAAAGTGGACCAAATACAATACAAATAATACATTTTCATTGTTTTTTTTGTTATTTAGGGAAAACACTAGATTTTTATTTTTATGTCAGGTCGTTTTTTTTACCGTAGCAACAAGGAGCGCTTGTTGCCGTGAGGCAAAGGAGTAGGCTTGTTCCAAATGCCGTCCTCGTCCTCCCGTACTCGGCAGAACGGACTTTCTGGTGTACTAGGCAAGAACACACTTGTCAAGTACACAATAATGTACTAGCGTCCTTGAGTATTGAGAAATGGCCAAGACCATTTCAGTCCTAAGGGGGTGGGGCTTTGATAACATCATCACTTGACCATCGATTTTCATTTGGGGGCAGGTGAGGAACAACCACTGCAAATTCTGTGACACCTTGCCCTTCAATGATAAAATTATGGCAATTTATATTTTTTTGGCGAGTAGTCAAAGATTGAGGCCTGGCCCCGCCTCTTCAACATATACGAAAACTAATTTTTTTAAATCTCATTTTGATCGTCCATCCCTTCGGAGTGACTACATCAATTTCAAGCAAAAAATAAAGTAGTAGTTTGATCAAATGTGGAGCCTACAAAAACGACCAAAATGAGGTAAAAATTGCTACTTTAATCCAAAATGGCCAACTTCCTGTTTGATGTTGACCGTGGGTGCAAGAGACTTTTCTGTGTTGCTTGGTGAGTACTACAAGTGTACCAACTCTACGATAACTCTACTATAAAAAAAGGTACATTAGGGTGCTGATTTGTCCGTTTCCAGGGGGCGCTGTTGAGCCATTTCTTTTGCGATTTTTCCAGCAGCTTTAAAATACGTAAATTTCATGCACAATCTACGTTTGGGCAAAATTTGGTGAGTTTTTGAATATGGCAAAGCCACCAAAAAGTGCGCATGCGTGCACGTGCGTATGTGTGTTACAGTCATGTTTCGTGTGTGTGTGTGCGTGCGTTAGTCATGTTTCGTGAGTGTGTGTATGTGTGTATGCGTGCGCGTGTGTGTATGCGTGGCACGCGTGTGTGTGCATGCGTGCTTGTGTGTTTACTTGAGCGTGTGTGTGCGTGTGTGTTACAGTCATGCTTCGTGCATGCGTGTGTGCGCTCGCGTGTGCGTGCGTGTGTGTGCATGCGTGTGTTATAGTCATGCTTCATGCGTGTGTGTGCGTGCGCATGCATGTGTGTGTGAGTGTGTTAGTCATGTTTCGCTGCAGGAATGGCTCCTGTATGATGTTTGGGGTAAACTCTGATATTTGTCTGTTTTAGATCAGATTGGCAGGAACCCTGGACTTCAGGCCATCTGGGAGGATGAGAAGCAGAGGAGGAGAGAAAACAACCAGCCATCCCAGATGGAGCCCCCTAAATCACAGGGTGAGGAGGCACCTTTTCTGCTAGAGACCTTTCATTGTTCTCGTCCAAAGTGTTCTGCAAATTCTTTTAATATCAGAACATCCTGTGCTCATCTGCAAACACATTTGAGTATAAATAAGGCTCCAATTCATGAAAAAACCCAGGAATGATTGTGTGTGCCTGATGTGTTAAAGATCGAGCGTCTGTTTCTCCTACGGAGAGTGAGAACATCTTCATAAGGAGACTGAAGGAGATTCTGAAAGAGTCTGACTTTGATGTGTGAGTATCTCATATTTACTGAAGATAAACAGGCCCCCCACCCATATCCTGTGGCGTTTGCCTTAAACCCAGATCTCTGAAAACGGTGGTCTCAGCTTTTTTCTCTGGTGGTGGTTATAACCAGTGACTCAAACACATTTCAGAAGGAGCCTCCACTGCTCAGTGTGGGATTCAAACTTGCAGATTCTTGGGTTAATGTTAGTGAATCCTGCTCAGCTGATAGCAGGAAAACTTTTCTGTTTTGATCAGTTCTGTGAAAACATCTCCATCTGTAAACCGCGGCCGCCACCCGAGGCCACAGTAGCAAGTTCATGAGTAGTTCAGCAAGGCATCGTGAGTACAGGAGTGTGCTTACAGCATGGAACTGAAGTATGCTTGAGACATAAAAGCCTGGTCGGCGGCTTTCCAAGTTTCTATTCTCATGTGTTCATAGACCCTTTAGATCAGGAGGACCTTAGTAGTGCAGCTCCAGACTTGTACGTCACACATTACTAGACACGTCCCTTCTTCTGATTAAACACCAAAACCAGAAGGTAACAGTCCTTTCAAGTAGACGTTACGGCTTCTGTCTGTTATGCTTAAATGCATTTTAAACAGGTTTTGCTCAAACACGTCTGTAATTAAGCATGTTGTTAAGCAGGATACTGTAGCTTGTGATTTACAGTTGGCTCTGAGTGACAGCACCAGATAAGAGTCTCTCTTTGTTCAGGACACCGGATTCATCAGAGGCCAACGAGGAATTCTCAGGTGAAATCAGCCTGCACCCTGACCCCCCGACCCCTGACACACTTCCATGCACCCCTGCTAAGGCTGTAGAGGTTCACAGGGACTCTCGGCCAGGTGAGAATAACATTCTCCACGTCCAACTGCATCGTTTCAGAAAACAAACAACTAAAACCCTGGATTTTTAGAGTTAAAGGTGGAATATGGAACATTTTATTAAAAAGCTATATTTTTAAAAAATAAAACCTCCACATGGCATTTAGAGGTGTGCAGAATGAATGTACAGTTTTTCCTTTAAAAGCTATATTAAAAAAAAAAATATATATATATATATAGTGTTGTCACGGTACCAGAATTTCAGTATTCGGTACCGGTACCAGTGAAAATCCACGGTTCTCGGTACCAATTTCGGTACCAAACAAAAATTTAATTTAGACTAAATTTACCAATAAAAACATAAATTTTCCTGTAAAGTGCTTTGAGATGACATCTTTTGTGAATCAGTGCTGTATATTAGAAAAATGAACTGAATTACTATTGTACTACTATCATAACATGTTTTTAATGCACTTTTATTTAATCAAAATGTGTTTTTGTTCATATATTTTTGTAAACCTGCTAGTTATCCAGACTAGAACATCTAGTTAGAACAGCTTTGTTGACAAACTGATTTTAAGGACATAAACACTGACTGAGCCATACATTGTTGTTCATCTTTTGGAAACACATTACAGTCATTAAAAAAAGAAAAACTCAGGTCTGTGAGCAGTCAACGCCTTTATGTCATCCTGTTTGTTTGTTACCCTAATTAAACGTATAGGAGATTTAAATAGTTAATAAAGACGATGGTGTATTCACACCACACTCTATGTAGTACTGATTCTGACACATATGCGAAGTTTTTGAAAGCGACTAGTCTGAACGGTCATGTCGCATTAAATCCGCCTCCTACGTCACTGATCAGCGGAGGTGAGCGTCGTGTCAGGACTTTTCTGATGACAAGAGCTGACAGAAGGATTCAGGGGTCTGTGGGACATCCTGTCAAGTTTTGGAATTTAGAATAGAAGAAAGCATGAGAACGGGAGGTGCTGCTGGAGCGAAGCGTCTCTCCTGTAGGTCTNGTGACAGCGGGGCGGGGGGGGGGGTCTCCGTCGGGGCGGGGGTTCTCCGTGAATGAACTTTATTTACCACATCAGCTGGTCCACCGCTCGCCGTCACTCTGCGTTCTGCGGTGTTGCTTTAGAAGCGACTGCACGCGCCCAGTGAATGCGCGAATCATGCGCATCAAGGATCCGGGTTTAGACGGGTCCTCGGTACTACCGGTACCTACGAAATCTTGGAACCGTGACGTTTACATTTTTGTAGTACCGGGTTAGTACCGAAGACCCGGTTCTTTTGACAACACTATATATATATATATATATCTCAAAATTTTATTTTGACGGGCATGACACTGGGTTTATCTTTACATCTACCAGCCGCTAGAGGGCACCGTTGCGCTAAAAAGTCCACTCAGCAAGGCGAGGCTGGGACTGTGTAAAATGATGGACTTAACAAGTCAAGCAGCTGATTCTGAGCCCAGAAGATGTTCTAACGGTAAATACTGTTGTAAAATAAACTCATTAGTAGAAATTAGTCCTGATCCTGTACCATTCGTCACTGGACATGGTGCTGGCTGCTCACTTCACGTATCAGCAGTGAACCAACACCCCGACAGCTAGAAAATTTGTTCTGTTGTTGCAATACCACCTCTGAACACTAGATGTCACCATAGTGTCCGTGTTCCATATTCAACCTTAAACACAAGGAAATTAAACTTCCCGTTTGGAAGCTGGATTTAAGAACATCCCACACTGGGAATAACTAGCTGCTAAAGGTAAGTATCTAACACAAGGAAGCCCAAATGAAACAACAGAGTGGAGATGTTGATGTGCTTCTGAGTGATTTTACCTCTGCCTGTATAACTATTTTGGACGAGATAGCCCATGTGAAGTCTAAATGCTGTAAAGCAGTGACAGCACCATGGCTCAATGATCACACACCTTCGCTCAGACGTACCTGCTGGTGTGCGGAGAGAAAGTGGAAGGAGAAGCTTCATGTCTCCTTAGAGATTTTGTGAGGTTCCTTAGCTGAATATCAGGCTGTTAAGGCTAAGACTCAGTTTGTGTCTGATAACACTGATAAGCCTCAGGGTTTTATTTTTCGCTCTTTGAAGTCTCTCCCTATGATTTCTCCGATCTGTTTCCCGGTGTTTCACTTTGTGAAACATTTTAAAACTTTTTTATCAATAAAGTGAGTTCTCTAAGATCATCTTCCTCTAGTCCCATTAGTGATCCTGCCCTGCACCCAGTTTCTCCTGCTGAAACTCATTTTTGGCTGGGCCTAATAAAAAATGAGTGGGCCCAGTAAATGTAATTGAAAATAAGTTTACAGGGCTGTATGTTAACATTTTTAGCTTATAGCACTGGTGCTACAAAGGTTCTAGGTGTTGTAGCACAGAACAAAAACTTGCAGCACCATCATAAAAGTTCTGTTCTGTTCTGTGGAAAAACACGCACCAGGCTGATCCAGCTTTGATGTAATGTCCTTAAAACAAGTCAGAATGAGGCTCAGTAGTGGGTGTGGCCTCTACGTGTCTGTATGACCTCCACACATGGGCATGCTCCTGATGAGGTGGTGGATGGTCTCCTGAGGGATCTCCTCCCAGACCTGAACTAAAGCATCCACCAACTCCTGGATAGTCTGTGGTGCAACATGATGTGCTCAATTGGATTCAGGTCTGGGGAACGGGCGGGCCAGTCCATAGCATCAACGGCTTCATCTTGCAGGACCTACACTCTAGCCACATGAGGTCTAGCATTGTCTTGCATCAGGAGGAACCCAGGGCCAACCGCACCAGCATATGGTCTCACAAGGGGTCTGAGGATCTCAACTCGGTACCTAATGGCAGTCAGGCTACCTCTGGTGAGCACATGGAGGGCTGTGCGCCCCCCCCCCCCAGCATTACTGACCCACTGCCAAACCGGTCATGCTGGAGGATGTTGCAGGCAGCAGAACGTTCTCCACGGCGTCTCCAGACTCTGTCACGTCTGTCATGTGCTCAGTGTGAACCTGCTTTCATCTGTGAAGAGCACAGGGCGCCAGTGGTGAATTTGCCAATCTTGGTGTTCTCTGGCAAATGCCAAACGTCCTGCACGGTGTTGGGCTGTAAGCACAACCCCCACCTGTGGACGTCGGGTCCTCATACCACCCTCATGGAGTCTGTTTCTGACTGTTTGAGCAGACACATGCACATTTGTGGCCCGCTGGAGGTCATTCTGCAGGGCTCTGGCAGTGCTCCTCCTGTTCCTCCTTGCACAAAGGCAGAGGTAGTGGTCCTACTGGTGGCCTAAGGATCAGGTCTCTGCTTTTTGCAGATGATGTGGTCCTGTTTGCTTCATCAGAACGTGATCTCCAGCTTTCGCTGGAACAGTTCGCAGCCGAGTGTGAAGCAGCTGGGATGAGAATCAGCTCCTCTAAATCCGAGACCATGTTCTTGAGTCAGAAAAGGGTAGAATGCCTTCTCCAGGTCAGGGACGAGGTCCTGCCCCAAGTGGAGGAGTTTAAGTATCTCGGGGCCTTGTTCACGAGTGAGGGAAGGGTGGAGCATGAGATCAACAGGCGGATTGGTGCTGCGTCTGCAGTGATGCGGGCGTTTTACCGGTCTGTCGTGGTGAAGAGAGAGCTGAGCCGAAAGGCGAAGCTCTCGATTTACCAGTCGATCTATGTTCCTACCCTCACCTATGGTCACGAGCTTTGGGTAGTGACCGAAAGAACGAGATCACAGATACAAGCGGCCAAAATGAGTTTTCTCTGCAGGGTGTCAGCTCTCCCTTAGAGATGGGGTGAGAAGCTCGGTCATCCGGGAGGGGCTCGGAGTAGACCCGCTGCTCCTCCACATCGAGAGGAGCCAGTTGAGGTGGCTCGGGCATCTGATTAGGATGCCTCCTAGACGCCTCCCTGGTGAGGTTTTCTGGGCACGTCCAACCAGGAGGAGACCTAAAGGAAGACCCAGGACACACTGGAGGGACTATGTCTCTCAGCTGGCCAGGGAACGCCTTGGGATTCCCCCGGAGGAGCTGGCTCAAGTGGCTGGGGAGAGGGAGGTCTGGGCCTCCCTCCTTAAGCTGCCGACTCCGGAGAAGTGGGTGGGTGGGTGGATGGATGGAAGGAATAAAATTACTTAGGCTTATTACTGTAAAATGTCATCTCCAGTCCATCCAGACAGAAATATCCTGTAGTCTGTCTCATGATCAGCAGCAGCAGCTGAGCTGTTTCTGCCCACAAAGTTTTTTTTTCCAACATGCCCACCTTCAAGTGAAGCACACTCCACATCTTGACTTTATTTCTTGTGCTTACTCCCGATATTTGTGTTTGGATACCATTCCTCCATTTCCATGCACCTACCTGTCACAGCCTTTGACCACTGGTTGGTCAGATGCTGTCAGGAACGAATGTGCACGGTGTCAGATAACTCTTTTGTCTCTCCTCTTGTCTGGGCTGATGGTGCTGCACGAGCGGCACACCTCACAGCAATGATGCGCCTTTTGCGCATCATTTTTAAAGAAAATCCAGTGTTTTTAAACGGCGCGGGAAAAAACAGTGGAAGGCTTCCGGTCTGAGGTTAAGCCGGCGATGACGTTTCACAAGGAGATCCTCAGAAAGTTAGAGTGTAAAACAGTGAGCAGCTCGGTATTTCTACGTTAGCTTTATAGCACACAACAATGTTTTATCAGTCAGATGTAGCTTCTGAAACCTCTGCTAGTCGGTCAGATTGTTTTTTCTGGATTATGACGAGGAGAACGAATATCGGAGCGCACGAAGAGTTCAACCGGAGTTTGACTCCTAACGCAGCAAGCTGGATAACCGAAGGTGCACACGTTTGATACTGTTAAACTCGTGAGCTGATCTGGACACCGCTGGCGAAACTATTCTGGAGGAGGAGGATGATGAACGTCTTCAGAACTAAAATCAGTACAGTTTATTTACTTTTATTGAATATTTAATTCCTGTGTTCCAAGCTGCAACCGGGACCTCTCAGCTGATGAGTTAGCTTCATCATTCTGTCCCAATATAATTCAATAATCTACAGAAAAATAAAACAATGTGATCCCAGTTTTACCGCTGCGTGTATATATTAATTTAACTACGGAAAAAATTAATTGATAGCTTTCCAGAATAACTTTTCCTGACGCTGCGGCCGCAGCTGTCGCTCGTTAACTCGGTGCGGGACCTCGTTAACTCTGCTCGTTGTTGTTTTGGCTGTAATCCAGGATGGCACGAAGGTTCTACTGGTCTCAGGATGATCTGTTGTTAAAATATGTGGATCATCTTTTAAGATCCAACCTCTGTGTGTGTCGTAGCTTTCCCAAATGACCTATTTTTTCCTTACCGGAGCTAACACTGTTAGCCGTGCGGCTACTGTCATGCTAACGGGACTTAAGGAGTCCAAAAGGACTTGGAACGGTTCCAGATGGATTTATAGTTGGAATGTTTAGATTATTATTTTAGATCAAACCTCTGAGTGAACAGCCCTGACCAGCCCCTGCCTGCAGTCTGTGCATCAGCTGTGTTGTAATGGTCACACAGGTTTAACTGAAGCTAGTGTTGTGCTTACAGCTCGCTAAGATTCTCCTCACAAACAGTAAATGACTTTAATGTTGCTATGTTAGTTAGAAAAATTTGTGTAGGACTCTGACATATGGCTCAGACTTTTTGCTGCAGCTGTAAACGTGATTATCCGTAAGCATTGAGAGCACAAAGTAGAGCAAAATACAACTAATCTCCTAGTAAGTAGCAGGAGCTGTGCCTTCTTGCACGTATTTGAGTGACGTGTGCAGAACCAGCGCTTTTCAGTGTTTAGAGGAGAGAACTTTAATTTTCTATAATGATTTATGACAAAACTTCTTAACAAAATGAAAAACTGAACCCAGTTTATTTTTTTATAGATGCTAAAGTGTAGTTAAACTGATATTTTACAATTTTCATGCTGAGTCTGGCCAATGCATTTAAAAAACACATAATAAAAAAATAAACATTTTAAATTCTCAAATTTGAGGGGTGCTGGGATTTGATTTAGGGGTGCTTCAGCACCCCCCAAAAAGGGCTAAAAACACCCGTGGACAGGGTCCTTTCCACCAGCAACTATGTGTAATGTTATGGACACGTCCCAGAAGCGACAGGACGCTAATCATTACATCTCGAGTCTATTTTTTATTTCACTTCACTTCATTTCCGGTGATTTTGTGACCTCGCGGGATCAACTCTGTGGAACGCTTTTGCTCCCGTTTTATGTCAGAAGCGCTTCTGGTTGGA
The DNA here is from genome assembly GCA_006937985.1 of Aphyosemion australe. Taxonomy (NCBI): domain Eukaryota; kingdom Metazoa; phylum Chordata; class Actinopteri; order Cyprinodontiformes; family Nothobranchiidae; genus Aphyosemion; species Aphyosemion australe. Next base: position 1,624,796 of record SSNS01000118.1, read on the forward strand.
AGGGAGCTCACGGGCCAAATGCCACTATCTCCTTACACGCTGCTTTCGCCGCCGGTGGAAAGCCGGAGTTAACAGTAGAAGCGTGAATCTGCAGCAGCAGGCGTAAATTGGCAGTCTGCAGCTCTGCAGCTGTACCTTTCTCGTCGGTCCGGCCGAGAAAGGTTTATGATTGATCAGTTGATATAAAGTGATCATGGTCATCCTCGTGCACAATGCGCACATCATTCTCTTTCCTGGCTCATGGAAGGATGGTCCGGAGCACAAACTGAATTTTTGCTAATCTGCAGGGAACATCTACAAGTTCTACAGAAAGTAGCAAAGGGTCCTCATAAAAGCTGTTAGGTTTGTCGCTAGGTGCTGTTTGGAATAAAAAGTTGTTGAGGGGGTCAAAAACGTATTAGAAACCGCTGAGTTGGCAACACCAACTCTGGTGGACTAGTGGTATGAGTGTCCGCCCCGGGACTGGGTGATCGGTGTTCGAATCCCGGTCGGGTCATACCAAAGACTTTGAAAAAATGAGACCCAATGCCTCCTCGCTTGACACTCAGCACTAAGGGGTTGGATTGGGGGGTTAAACCACCAAATAGTTCCCGAGCGCGGCCACAGCTGCAGCTCACCGCTCCCCACCATGGGGATGGGTCAAATGCAGAGTTGTAATTTCACCTGTGTGTGATGATGACTTGGGACTTTAACACTGTCTCAGAGTAATACTATATCTAGATTATATAAGAGCATTCAGCAAAGTAAGCAGGTCAGCACAGAATGTAGTAGGGGGCATTGACTATCTCACAAGAAAGTTGGACTAATATCTGTCAACTTCAGTGGAAAATAATGGGGTCTGACACATGGTGGGAGTTCAATTTGAAAAAGATAATCAGGTATTTTATTACACCTATTCAGACACGCTATCAGGGTAGGGGAGATTCATGTTGGAGGAAGTGTGGGGTAACCAGCGCCATCCACTTTCATATGTCTTGGGAGTGCCAAGTTATAACTAACTATTGGGCACAGATATGTGAACATGTTAACAATGTGTTTGGTGCTAAAATTCCCCTCAGATGTGACACACTGTATTTAGGTGATCTACCTGTGACAAATTGCTTGTCGTAAGAACGCCATCACAAGGAAATGACTAAAAGTGGAATTCCCAACCACTGAGGACTGGATTAACATAGTACATGAAATATATGTCATGGAAAAGTTGACTTTTTCCCTCAGGATGAAAAAGGAATTTTTTGACACAATCTGGACTAAGTGGACTGAGTATGTGAAACCTTTATGTTTTGATTTTATTGAGTGATATGACTTTGACCTTGAACCCCCATTACTGAGTAATGGTATACTTCCCATGTTTGTTCATGTCTGTTATGTGATGAAAATGTTAAAAATAAAAATTATAATAAAAAAAATCATGAAATTTACTCAGTAATGATCCTAATTTTTCTTGGTGAACTCAATCATATCAACTGAAAATGAGAATAATGAGTAACATGATGGAATTACAGGAGCCAGTTTAGACTCGGGACTGCATTACAACAAAGCACCACTGTAAGCTGCCACTGCAAGGTGCAATAACATGACGCAACGTCCCCAAAGACACCTACTTATGTGAGCTGCAATGAGTTTTCACTGCTGTAGTTTGGGTACTTTGCTTTTCTACTGCCAGAAAATTGGTCTTTCTTGTGTAGGAAAGTGCTGCGAAAACATAAAGCAACACAATGTTTCACAGAATTCCATTCAGTGTGGAATGAAGAAGACAATTGCTTGCTGCCCTGGAAATTCCTCAACACCTGTTGAAAAAAGAAACCAATGAGGATCACTATTGAGTAATTTTCATTACTTTTTCACACTAAATGCTATCTGTTACAATTCACTTGCATTGTTTATGCTAAGCTAAAGCAAACAGAGTACTGCCAGATTAAGAGAATGACTGGGCTGGTTACAAAATGCTTTTTCCCACTTATCTAACTTTGGGGAATATGGTCACAGACGAAATTTCACTTAGGAGTGGAAGATCCCTTTCAGATGAGGAGACAACTGCTCCTCCCTATTGAACCACAGCCACTTCATTCCCCATAGTTCCTTGCTAGCATTTGGTGCTGTACAAACATTAACTCAGTAGTTGTGTTTTTAGTCTAGTAGTCTCTTCTAATCCAGTGGTTGATGCTACGCACCCAGAGGTTTAGTGGATCAAAACTGAACATGATGGTTTGACATAGAGCTTCCAGAAATGCTGACTGTATTTTTCTTGTAGACTCTGTGAAGATCAGAGGAAGAGTCCCAGAAGAGCCTGTTGTTGACAAGGAAGCCATCTTGAGTCTATTGGAGAATAGTCAGACATTTCTGCCGCTCTCCCAGATTTCCCATCATTCTCATTTGACAGGTATGGGAGCCACCCTCATGCTTTACCATGTTTTTACCTGAGCCTTTTTTCTACACAGTAATGTCAGTCAGGCCTGTCTGTATCTATGCATTTATTCAGTATTAAGTAAGTAAGTAAGTACATTTTATTTGTATAGCACTTATTACAGAAAAAAGAATCACAAAGTGCTTCACATAGATCAACAAAACAAAAGATAAAGTTATCATAAAATTATCTTAAAACAACAGAATATCATAAAATCATTAAAATCAGAAAACAGAAAGTCATAAAATTATAAAAATGATAAAACAAGTTAGAAAAAAATGAATAAAACTTAAAAGATTTAAGTAAAAGCATCTTTTGAGCGTTCATTCTGTGTTTTTTCTAAATACTATCACTTTTTTTCTTTCTTTTTACACAAACAGGAGTTGTTTTTTACCTTCTTATTTCGCTGACGTTTCGATCGCAGCTGCGATCATCCTCAGAGCTACATCGCGGGCAGCAGAGGGCGACACCGTCCTCTGCTGCCCGCAGATAAACGGAGAAGGAAGTGACGTCGCCAAGATGGCGATGTAGCTCTGAGGATGATCACAGCTGCGATCGAAACGTCAGCGAAATAAGAAGGTAAAAAACAACTCCTGTTTGTGTAAAAAGAAAGAAAAAAAGTGATAGTATTAAGTAAAAGCAGTTTTAAACAAAAGGGTCTTCAGCTGCTTTCTAAAGGTGTCCAGACTGTCAATAACACGTAAGGATAAAGGAAGTTCATTCCAAAGTCGGGGTGCAACAGCCTGGAAAGAGCGATCACCTCGACTTTTCTATCTGGTCTTTGGAACTTCTACGAGGTTCTGGTTTGTGGACCTGAGGGCTCGGGTTGGAGCATAAGGCTTTAACAGTTCAGTAATATAAGGAGGAGCTTGGCCATGTAGAGCCCTGAAAGTTCTAGTCAGGATTCTAAAGTTAATGGGTAACCAGTGCAGAGACATCAGAATAGGAGTGATGTGAGCTCTTCTGTTTGCTCCACTTAGGAGCCTCGCTGCAGAGTTCTGGACCAACTGAAGGCGCTCAAGGGCTTCTTTGTTAAAACATGTGAAAAGTGTGTTACAGTAATCTAGACGGGAGGAGATAAAGGCATGGAGAACCATTTCAAGTTCATGTTTTGACACCAACCTTCACAGTTTGGAGATATTTCTCAAGTGATAAAAACGGTTTCTGACCAGCGTTTTTGGGTGGCCTTCAAGAGACATTGATTGGTCAAAAACACCCAAATTTCTCATGTTTGACTTGACGGCAGAAGCTAAATGACCAAGTTGTTGACTAATCAGAGGAGCCATGCTCTCAGGGGCAATGATCAGACATTCAGTCTTTTCAGAGTTTAACTGAAGGAAGTTATCTTCTAGCCAGCTAGTGATCGCTGATAGGCACTCTAGTAGTTCAGCTAGTTTATGGAGCTCAGAATCCTTAAAGGAGCAGTACAGCTGAATGTCATCTGCATATAGGTGATAGGAGACATTGTGAAAAGCATCAATTATCTGTCCAAGAGGGTGTATATATAATAAAAACAGGAGTGAAAATAGAGCCTTGGGGTACCCCACAGAACAGGTTTGTGGAATCTGACATGATGTGGTTTATACAGACACTGAAACTTCTGTTAGAAAGGTACGATCTGAACCAGTCTACAACAGTTCCAGAGATCCCCACCGAGTCATGAAGTCTGTTAATTAAGGTGCTGTGATCAACAGAGTCAAAAGCTGCAGAAAGATCCAACAATACTAAGACTGCAAATTCCCCGTTGTCTGCAGCCATCATGATGTCACTGGAAACTTTAATCAAAGCTGTTTCTGTTGAATGAGTTTTACCAAAACCAGAATTTATCAAAACTGTTGTGAAGTTCCAGAAAAGTAATCAGTTGATCGGCCACAACTTTTTCTAAGATTTTAGAGATAAAGGGCAATTTAGAAATGGGTCTGTAATTATTAGGCTGAGAGGAGTCCAAACTGGGATTTTTCAGGATCGGTTCAATAAACACCATGTTTGAAAACAGAAGGTCCAGAGCCATATTGGAGAGATAGGTTAATAAAATCCACAATGCATTGGCCAATTTGGTCAAAGACCTTACGAAGCAAAGCAGTTGGGAGAAAATCAACAGGGCAGGAAGTTGGTTTCATGTTTTTCTGAATGAGACAAATGTCCTGGAGATTTACAGGAGTTAAGCCTAATTTATACTTCTCCATCAGCTCCCCAAGGCAGAGACACGCACGCATTGACGGAACCGTTTTGCTCTCGAACTTCTCCATCACCTGGAGAGTGCTGCAAAGCAGTTCCCCGCCAGGACAACAGAGGGCGTAGCGCTTTTCTGGGGTATCCTGTCATGTATCCGGTCCAAAATAGTGCATTTACAGTTTATATTTGCAGTTTTTATTGTGCTTTTTTGCATTTAAGAGACTTTTTAACACAGACAAACTTGTCCCTCATTCTCCTCCACCTCTTCATGCGCTTGTCACCTCTAAACCAGGTTTCCCGTTATTTCCGTCCACGAATAAAACGCTTGCTGCGCATCTTTATACTCCTCCAGTCACGGGTGAATAAACGTCCATATTTTCGGAGTTTTACCGCGAGGTATTCTTCAAGCTGCTCCGTGTTTGCCGCTAGATATCGTCGGCTCTCTTTTTATTTTTTGAGGCGGCGATGGCGGAGCTGGTGACGTATTTAAAGAAGCGGCGTTCTGACCAATCACAAGCTTGCACTCTCCGTCTCGTTGGACAGATGTTTAGAAAAGAGAGCTCGACTCCGTCCAACCTTGCAGACCTGCTGCAGAGCTCTTGCAACGACGGATCATGACGGTCCGTGCGTCCGTACTGACAAAAACAGAGAAGTATAAATTAGGCTTAAAGAAGGACCATGACTGGGAGGGAGGTGGTTGGATGAGAGAACAGGAAGAGGATGGGGGTGAAAAACTTGCCCTGATATCTCTGATTTTATTCTCAAAGAATGCAAGAAAGTTGTTACAGTCAGACCTTGAGAATACAGGCATGTGGGGCGTGAGGTGAAACAATCTGGTTTATGGTGTCAAACAAGACTTTAGAGTTATTTTTGTTTGAGGAAATCAGCTGAGCAAAGTAAACAGCCCTGGAGTTTTTGATCATCTCATTCAAAGATGTTATGAGTTCCTTAAGGTGCAGTCTATGAACCTCTAATCTAGTTGCCTTCCAACGTCTCTCAGCTTGGCGGCATTCTGAAGCTGTAAATATTTTCATTCATCCAAGGACTTTTTCTTCTGTGAGACCCAATGCTTTGTCTAACCGGAGCCACATTATCTAAGATACAAGAACATTGGTGATTAAGCGAATGGATAAAGGAGTTTGGATCATCACCATGAACTAAGCTGCTGTCAAATAATGCAGAAAATCCATCCACTGCTGACTGATTAATGATGCGTCTTTCTGATTTCAGTTTGTGAGGGACAGTATCAATGTTAGACTGGACATTAAAGAGAATGCAGCTGTGGTCACTCACATGAAACTCTTCAACATGTAAATGGTTGATGTTTAGTCCTAAAGAAAACACCAGATCCAGAGTATGACCCATTTTATGTGTGGGGCCTGAAACGTGCTGTTCAAAGTTAAAAGACTCGGTAATAGATATGAACTCTACTGCTGTGCTACAAGCAGGGTCATCAATGTGTAAATTAAAGTCACCAAGAATTAAAACCTTTTCTAGTTTGAGCATTGATGATAAGAATTCAGCAAATTTAGAGAGAAAGGGGCCAGCTGGACCGGGAGGTCGATAAATTAAAATACAGTGAAAAACATTTTGTAATCCAACTTTGATGACCTGACATTCAAAAGTAGTAAAAGGGCCACTTTTCATCAAATTACAGACATGTTTGTCCTTAAAGATCACAGCAAGACCTCCACCACGACATGACGGGCGTGGTGTGGTAAACACAGAGAAATCTGGTGGACATAATTCATTAAAATGCACAAAATTTCCATCTTCCTGCCACGTCTCATTAAGAAATAAATATTCTAAGCCCTCTTTGATGAACAGCTCACTTAACATAAAAGATTTGGTTGAAATAGAACGGGCATTTAACAGAGCACACTGAACTGAATCTTGGAGATCATATGTCTTCTTAACCTGTTGGAGAGGGATTGGTCATAAACATCTAGTGCGCTTCTGGGTTCTCCGGCCATAAAAACAGTGTATATCCTTGCAAGCTGATAAATAAACTGGAATAGGAAAACTTTCGGGTCTGTCAGCAGAAGATAAAATTGTGGGGACAGTGACCCTTGGAAGGCATACAGATGAAAGTTGCATTGGGGGAGGACTATAGAGGGTAATGTTGTTTGGAGTGGTGGTGCAAGCGAAGGCCGAAGAAGGTGTAGATGGCTGGGATATGGACCGTCATGTCTGTGAAAAGGAATCCACCATAGATGTATATCTATGGGACTGCACAGCATACCTGATGTTAGCGGTTAGCGTGCTCGAGCCATGTCGGTTAGGGCGTACACCATCTCGCCTGAAAAAAGAAAACCGCACCCAAAATAGGTTGAAGTTATCAATGAAACCAAAACCGAAGGACCTGCAAGCAGACTGGAGCCAGGAATGGAGAGAGAGCAGGCGGCTGAAACTTCCACATCCACGAGAAACTGTGGGAATTGGGCCATAGATGAAAACAGACATTCCACTTCTCTTCAGGATGTCAAATATTGAATAATATAAATTCACTCTGGTTACACTGATTTGATCTCTGGGCATTCCATGACTTTTATGGCATGTTTTTCTCACCTCTTGCCAGTGCTAAAGGGTTAGATTGTGCATACATTTAAATGACAGTAGTTAAAGCTGCAATAGCAAATTTGGAAAACAAATGATCTTAAAACATTTTTTCATACCTTTCAACAATGTTCTAACATAGTAAAGCTATAGATATATTGTGGAGATTAAAAAAATGAAAAAATTAATAAAGTGGTTCCATCGCATTTGTTTAAAAACCTCCGCCAATAACACTTTTCGAACCAAAAGCAACTATTGGACCATCTGGTTGTCGACCTCATATAAAGCTCAAATTTGAAAAAAGATTTTGAAAAAAAAATCATAAGACATTGAAACAGATAAAGGAATTTAGGTGTTAAGATGACTGTACAGTCATCTTAACAGTGTTGATCCTCTCTCCCAAGGACAGGGGCAAGGAGTCCCATCGGGAAATATCCCATTTAAGAGAGGCCAATAAAGGATTATAATTAGTCCCTAAAAGGTCTTTAATGTCTACATCTGGAATAAAATCCTTTAATGAGCGAGTAACACCTAAATCAACTTTTTGTGCTGTTAACCTGTATAGATGAGTGTCGAATAGTGCGTTAACACAACCTGAATCCCTTAGCCTCCTAAATGCAATTAATGATTTTTTAGCCTGGCCTGCCAGACTCTCCCTCTGTCTATTCTACACAGAGGACTGGTCTGGATACTCAGACGGCAGAGAGCACCATGAGGTGCGGGACTAGCCAGCTCAAAAATAACCAACCCGAAAACAGGTGGAAATGACGATTTATCGCGTGACGCTGTAGTTTTTTAGCTGTAGTCAAAGATGACTTCAAAGTAGCGCTGAACCTATGCCAAACCATGAGGCGCAGGGCCGCCGCTGTCCATACGCAAGGTTTCGCAGAGTGCGTAGGGCCTCGGTACCTGGGGGAGGCCTCAAAAAAATTATTACAGAGTTGAGTTATTACAGTAGCATATTGCTCAGAAAACACATAAATTAGCTGCCCAGAGAGAGCCCCTGAGTGTTTTCTTAATTATTTAGCCTATCGGTCAAAATTTGGGCAAAATAGCTATTCTCATAATTTACAAACATTACACCCACACCCCCGCACGGTAATGGTACAGCCCAAAGGTTTGGTTTCGGTTTCGCTTCATCACCGCAATGTTTTTATTTGATACTCCGCGGCGCTGCTGCGGCCGACAATGACGAGCCAACATGAATCTGGAGCAGAGAAGAAAGAAAAAAAAACAGAGATGACTCCGTACATCCTGGTAAGTTTCTCTTTACTAGCTACCTTAGTTGGAGTCTGAGCTTCTGTGTTGAGGATTGTAAACATTCTGGTGCTAGCAGAGGCTAGCTCTAGTAACTTACTCAGTAGTTTGCATGCACATCTATCTTAGTTGAGCTTTGGAGAGAAATCGGACTTAGAGCTTAGCCAGAGTCGGCGTTTTTGTCCCAGTTTACATGTCAGTCAGAAAATCTAATTATTGGATGAAGTGAGTCATAAATCCAAAGTTCTATAAATAAAACTCATCTTTCAAAAATCTTTTTTACCATGTTGTCTGTTTCCATGTAGCTGATCAGCTGTCTGTCAGCAAACAACCTATAGTTCTTCAGTATGTTTTGTATTCACAGTAACCTTGTTAATTAACTAAACCCTGCTAATTAAACAATTATTATGTCTGCTATGTTTACTTCTGTATGATTAAAAAAGCTCTGACAAATGATCAGCCTCTGTTTAGGGCATCTTTATCATTGTGTGCTGTAGGGTAGGGGGTCAAAATTCCTTTCTGACAGTCCTGTAGTTTTAACACAATGGTGAATCATAAAATGTGTCAAATGTAAAACTTTGGACTGAGATTAATTACTGAAACAATCCTGTTGATAAATCAGTAAATAGTTAATATTTATAATAATAGCATCATTTCTAGAACAGTTTCATTTTCTTATTTTCATTCTTGTACTATTGACTTGTTGAAAAGATTATTTTAGGCCCAAAAAGCATGTTGGATTACCTCTGGATTGTCTATAAAAATATATTATTTTGTTCTATAGCTGAATAATCTAATGATACAGAGGAGGCTTTACATGTATTAAAGGCATCTTTGAGAAAACTGAGAATCATTTATGTATCTCGAGACAGAGCCAAGTGTCCTCTTTTTTATTATCATGAACTATGGTCACCCTAATTCTGTTATCTTCCCTTTTGGTCATGTACAAAATACCACCATTGCTTTGTTTCATGTGTATAAATGGAGTATAGGTTTTGTCCATGTTCCATTATATTAATATAACATAGTTGAATATCCTTTTACAGTGCCATGACATGAAGGGCTTTACAGATAAACTGCAGACTGATGATTCATATTTTTAGTCACTTTTTATCCCACTGTAAAAAAATCATTAGAAAATCCTAATGTGTTGTTACTTTTATTTAACTTTTGCTAATCACATTTTTTTTACATTTCAAAAACATTCACAGGATCAATCCTTAAATATTTACAAGGAGTTCCTGCAGCCAGGAGGAAGATTCTGAAGATGAGGAACCATTTTCAAACACTGATCAACAACCGCAGCATCCTGAAAAACTCCAGCAGCCATCTACTTCCACTTCAGCACAAAGCCATAAGTGATATAATATATCCTTTGTGTTTCATTTTATTTAATTCCAATTTTAAAATAAATAGCAAGAGTTTAAATATGTTTTGGGTGCGTTTCTGTTGGGGGGGGGGGGGGGGGCTCCCTGGCCAATCAAGCTTAGGGCCTCCAAAAGCCTAGCAGCGGCCCTGATGAGGCGTCTATGTATGTATGTCTGTGGGTAGCACAGTGCAAATATCTTTCTTTAGAAGAAAGGCTTTTAGCACTAATTCTTGTTGTGGTTTTAAAGACATGTCCAAGTCATTTAGAACAGAGGAAAGAGCCGCAGCGAACTCTGCTTCAGACGCCATCTTCGTTGTTTATGGGAAACTGAGCATTGCGGTGTGTGAGGTACGCTGCTCAGCGCTGATTGGCTCGGTGAGAACTCTCAGGAGGTGGGGTTATATGAATAGGAGCGTTACCAGACCCATTGCTTCCCATAAGGAAGCATTGGTATGGCTGGCCAGGCTTTGATTTTTAGGAAATTTTCAAATTTTAGACGACCATAAGCTACGCCCACTTTGTCCAGTCATTACGATATTGATATCATTGTCTTAAGGCTGTAAATTGAAGACATCGCAAAGTTTCATACAGATCCATTCAGCCATTTTGACAGTATAAATTCCTGTTTATAGCACCCCCTATTGTTATATCACGCTGAAAATCAACATATACACTTGAATTGACCTTAGGTACTATTGGTATGAATAGCTTTGAAAAATGTCAAAATGTTTTGAAGTTACACTAAAAAAACTTTTTTGTTTAAAAAAATTATTTTGAAAAGTCATATTTCCTAAAATAAATATCAAAAAAACATTCACATCATTTGGTCAGCCGCTGTTCCCCTCTTGTCAGGCAAAGTTTTGATTTGATTGGGTTTGGAGGAGTTAACGAAAATATGTTTTACATATTATGCAATTTTCTACTAATTTGCATAACTAAAACTTTTTTCAAAATATTCATCTAAATTTGATTGACGCAACGAACACCCAGGATCACAGAATTTGTTTCTATACTGAAGATGTGGAGAAAATGGCCACAAATATTTTTTGGGTGCAGCAGCGCCACCTAATGGACTAAATACAACATTTTTTCTGTGGTTGTTGATCACACTATTACGGATATAACCTGTAAATTTCTGGATAGAATATATACACTGCTCACAAAAATGAAAGGAACACTTATTTTATTGGGCCTGGCATGAAATCAGTTAAACCTGTCTGATAATTTTCTGGTTGATTAAGCAGCTGAGGATGTTGGGTCTATTTTATACATAAATACCAACTTAAATAATCACACAGAACAAGTAATAGTTTTTATGAGAACTTTGCAAAGGAGAGGAGAACAGAAGTGTTTCAAACTTCCTCTGAGCTCACTCTGACTCCTCCTCTGAAAAGTGCCTCTTTTATTGAAGTCTTGGGTGGGGTTACAAGGTATGCAAAGCTAGTTTGCTAGGGGGGTTTGTTAAGACAAAGAGATCTTATCAGCCTTCAGGAACCATCTGGTTAGAGGTAGAGTGTTTATACTTGTGAGTGGGGGTATGTGTGGATCACAAGGGTAAACACAGGCAAGCATGCCATCGTAGCCTTCAGCCTGCAACTCATGGGGGTTGTGCATTATCAGTAAGATTTATAACAAGAAAATAGGCCCTTTTACATCCTGTGTGTTGACCAAGGGGGAACCCGTCTGGGTCACAAATGAGGCAAACACGGAAGTGGCAAAAATTGCAGTTCTCCCCTCATCCACTGGGGGTGGGTCCAGAAGTGAGCAAATCCTCATAGACCCCCATGTTAAAAATGCCAATTTCACAGCTGAAAAAAAGATCTTTACAGCCTGGTTCAATTTTCCATTTTGTGTTTAATAGGTCTAGTTTATAGTCCTGACAACTCTGAGGGGGGTGGATTTTTTTGTAACTCTTTCGTTTAGGTGTAATAAAATGCTTGAAATTATGAATAATTAGATTTGATTGACAGGAAGCATGAGCGTCAGAGCAAGCGTTAGAGCTAGCTTCAGAGCTAGCATAAGCAGCTAGCTCCAAGGAAGGCCTCAGCCTCACGTTAATAGATGTTCGGCCATTTCAACTCTCTGAACTTTAGTTGTGTTTTCTGCGTGTTCGTGTTTGGATGTTAATCATGGAATTATTTGGACAAAGAGGGAAAGCTGTGGAATTATTTGCACCAAGAGACCATCCAAGAAGTCTCTGCTTCATTTTTATCAGTAAGTAAAATTATATTTCTGTACTTTATTTCGCTGGTTGAATNGGGGAAGATGCTTTGTGTTTAACATAACACTGCTTGGTCAAAGATGGGTTGAAATATGTGTTCGTGGGGCTGACTGGGTACCGTAACTCGAGCTAGGTAAGCTAACCGAGGCTAGCTGAGGCTTCGGGACGAAGATCCACGAGGTCATCGCTGCAGAATGGAGGTTTGCCGAGTTTGGGCAACGTGCCTCTCCTTTTACCAGCAGCGGCCTGCGATCAGAGATCCGCGAATGTGCCGCTTAATCCTTGCGGAGGCACGCAGTCCAGCGAGGCGGGCGCCCGACCTCTCTACACACAGGCAGCCGCACACTCCCTTCTCCCGAGGGAGCTGGGACGCGCGGCTGCTTGACTACCGTCTGACGCTGTGGTTGTAGCCTGTGGAACTCTCTGACGGAGACTACAGAAACAATCCAGCTGTTTGAGCTGATCTCGTTACACTTTGGAGTCGCTCAACTGCGTTTCTCTTGCTAAAAGCGCCCGAAAAACTCCACTAGCTTCGAGTTAGCATGCCGCTAAGGTCCCGCTGATCTGCCCCGGAGTGGAGCGGAGCGGGACATCGTGTAAGCAGCCAGCGCGCACGGCTCCGATCGCAGCGGTCTGAGGCTCTGCTTGTATTTTTACAGTCCATATTACAGCTCCACAGACGACCAACGCTGCTGCCTCGCACGGAAGCCAGACAGCTGCGTGGTTCGCTGTCTCGGTTCTCCATCTTAGCTTCGTGTGTTAGCTCAGTTTAGCTTCCTACATTGGTTTTGTTATCGCCAACCCTCACTGCCCCACCCTCAGCTCCACCTCTTTTCCCATTTATGGATTGTCTGGACGTGAAGAAGCGTGTGTCACGGCCAAAATGGAGGCGGTGGGAACCTCCCATTTTGCATCATTCTGAATATGTATTTCCAAATGGGCGGGCTATGTCCATAGATTTATATGTCGATGGTGTTGACCCTCCAACATTCCAAGAAAACAGCCTTCTTCTACAACTAGTCATATTATGTGATTACTAAAAGATATATATTTATAAAACCCTAACATTCCCCCCTGTTAATCAAATAATATGCATATATATATATATATATATATATATATATATATATATATATATATATATATATATATATATATATATATGTGTGTGTGTGTGTGTGTGTGACTCATAAAACATCAGTTAAACACCACTTGAATATTAACTTTTAGTGTAAACATTATATAGTCATTTTTCATAAAACAGTCTCTGGATCTTTATTCAACTAAATGATTTTATAAACACTCATGATGTCCTAGAGAAATTTCAGTCTGGTTTTAGGGTGAACCACAGCACCGAGACTGCCCTTCTGAAGATTTTAAATGATTTTAGATTAAATTATGATAAACGGAAGGTGACAGTGTTGGTTCTACTGGATCTAAGCGCTGCCTTTGACACAGTAGACCACACTATTCTTTTAACGCGGTTAAAACGGATCGGCCTCTCTGGTGCTGTTCACAGATGGTTCACATCTTATCTCACAGACAGGACTTTTATGGTGAGTCTGGATACCTGTTCCTCTAGGGTCCACAGCATCACATGTGGTGTGCCCCAGGGATCAATTTTAGGCCCTGTGCTTTTTAACATCTATATGCTCCCTCTTGGCGATGTCATCAGGAGACATGGGGTGAATTTTCACAGTTATGCTGATGATACACAGTTGTACATATCCGTGTCTCCTGATGACACCAGCCAATGGATGCACTTTTTAACTGTATTTTAGACATTGAATCCTGGATGGCAGAAAACTTTCTCCAGCTCAACCAGGACAAAACTGAGATTTTAGTCATTGGTTCTGATGCTCAGAGAGAGAAACTTTTACCAAAACTACAATCAATGTCTTTTAATCCTTCTTCACAAGTGAAGAACCTGGGCGTCATCTTTGACTCTGAGCTGACTTTTATCCCACACATTAAAAATATCACAAAAATAGGTTTTTATCACCTAAAGAACATCGCCAGAGTCCGCCCCATTCTCTCTCGGGCCAATACGGAGACGCTAATGCATGCTTTTATCACCAGCAGAATTGATTACTGCAATGCCCTGCTTTCTGGTCTTCCTAAAAAGAGAACTTCAGGCTTACAACTTTTACAAAACTCAGCAGCACGAGTCCTGATGAGGACCAGGAAGCGGGAGCACATCACTCCGGTTTTAGAATCGCTGCATTGGCTCCCCGTATGTTTCAGAATCGATTTTAAGGTTCTCTTAATGGTTTTTAAGTGTCTTAATGGTCTTGGGCCTTCTTATCTCTCAGAACTGCTTTTACCGTACAAACCCTCGCGGTCTCTGCGCTCCTCTGGCAGCCGTCTCCTTGTTATCCCTAAAGTCAGGACACACACCCACGGCGAGGCGTCCTTTCAGTACTACGGCCCTCGCCTCTGGAACAGGCTGCCGGAGGACCTCAGGGCTGCAGAGAACGTTCATGTTTTTAAGAACAGGCTCAAGAC